>PTRB01000050.1:0-167623 GCA_025094155.1 Lichtheimia hyalospora FSU 10163
CTTTCAGTCGTAATACATTTTCACTACCAAATATCTCAGTCTCCTACTTTGTGTAACAAAACTACAAAGGGCAAGAGTTGGGATGTCAATCCTATTGGCCAATGTGTGCATAAAGAATAGCAGGGTATGTGTGTGCTGAGCTTAGCAGTGGTGTACAGCGTGTGGAAATTTACCGCATCTATGTGTATGGTGGTGTGTGGATCCGCTTGCTTCTCTTTCTCTATATTAACGCGTTATCATTCAAGCCATGCAGCGAGAAATGTAGGTTAAAACTTGCTCTTGTTACTGACAAGCATTTCTGTATTATCAGGGATTGATGTGTGCTGTAAAAGGAGCGTTGTAGCCAAGGTGATTTGTCGCTGTTCTCTTTGGTTGCTATGTCGCTCCAAGCTTGGTACAATAGGTGCATTCCAAGTCCAATGCTGCATTCAAACTTGTTCCATTAACGTTTTGCTTGTATAGGCGTCAAAACTGATCTCAAAGCGTTGGCTCATTTGGCTTCCCGTGATCGGGTTTCGCGCAAGCAACAAGGCCCTTCAAGTTGGCTCGTGTACCACTCGTGTATCATGGGAATAAGGAATGGTGGATTATGTTTGAAAAGGCAATAAAAGGGAAGACAATAAAAAGTGGTTTATTGTATATGATCCTCTCTATGATAAAGTTTAAATCCATGACCATTGTTTGTTGTCTCTTACCCCTATACATTGTGCCACATCTATATATGTGTGTAGACTACTTGGATGTGTGAATCCTGTACCCAACATAACATGACTTTGAATAAAGTATAGATCAACCGCGTATGATGAAAGTGAACGGTGTATATATCGGTTCACGACAAATAGCGTAGTACGTACGCTTGATAACAACATGGAACAATACGACTATATAAGAACACAAAAGATGCTTAAATGCACTATACCAATAGACTTACACTCACAAGCTAAGTCCCCAGACTTGGAAAACTTAAGAAATGCACTATTGTTCTCGTATACCTTTTGTTATGGTGATGGATATGTGCCAGCTGTTACGTGTGACCTACCACACGTTTCTGATTTCTATTGGCCGAAAAAGAAGAACGTCACACAAAAGATAATATAAGAGCAAAAAATTCTTACACTTTGTGGTTTTAGAACTCTTCTCGCTTTTTGCGAATTTTCTCGCTTTTTGCGAACTTTCTCGCTTTTTGCGAACTTTCTCGCTTTTTGCGAACTTTCTCGCTTTAGATGAACTTTCTCGCTTTTTGCGAACTTTCTCGCTTTTTGCGAACTTTCTCGCTTTCGAGCGAATTTTCTCGCTTTCGAGCGAACTTTCTCGCTTTCGAGCGAACTTTCTCGCTTTCGAGCGAATTTCTCGCTTTCGAGCGAACTTTCTCGCTTTCGAGCGAATTTTCTCGCTTTTTGCGAACTTTCTCGCTTTTTGCGAACTTTCTCGCTTTCGAGCGAACTTTTTTTTCTTAAAGCAAATGATAAAGCAAATGATAAACATATGTGGTCTTTTGAGTAATTCAATACAATAAAACCTTTATCTTCATTGAACTACCATTATCGGCTACAACTACGTGCCTTATTGTGATGTGTGCTTGCTGGATCTATTTGAGGGCTAGCCACCATACCCAGTATTCTTACGACCTGTTTAACATATGGTTTCTTTATTTTGCCCGCGCCAGCAATCTATTTCACCCATACTGCTGTGTCTACTTGAGCGATTTCAACAGCTTGCATTGACAGCAGCCCAGCTTTATCTTTTTCTACTTGCCTATATCTTTTCAGATCGTCAAGGACAAGACCCATGCCATGACCCAGCAAGTGCAGCATAGCAATTACTCAACAGCAGCTTCATTGTAACTGGGATGCTTGTATGAACAGTGAGGATTTGCTTTGGGAAGGTGGGCTTTCTATTCACAGACACTTTCTTTGCTATAACACACCATGACGATTCATGCCATTACCAGTTTATGATCCACGATCCAGTGATGGAGCAACACGAGAGCAACTTCAAGTAGCATTCAGCAATAGCAAACAAGCAACAAGGATTAAGGGGAACCTTGGTATAAGCAAGAACGACTTTATTCTTTATCAGCATACAATATCAAGCCAAACACACTTTCAAGGCACAAGAAGCAGCAATAATTTCGTGACAGCATGTTGGATAATGGCATTAGAATAGGTGATATGCATAGTTGGTACTGTGTGAATGCGAAGGAGGGATTGGAATATATATGCAGGTATATATGGATCAGCCAATTGTATATAATGGATGATGGCTGTTCCACACACTATGTAAGCCTAATGCAGGTCTAATATATTAGTGATCCATGCTATAATTGTCTTGGAGATTATCTTGCGTATAAAGGATTCAAAGCAAACAATAAACGGGGTTGGATAGCTAGAGGGCCGTATAACAAGATGAATTGGTGATGCATGGTCCAAGTTTGTGTGACAGTATAAGCTACAAAAGCTACAGCAGTCAACAACGAGTTTTCATTGCATCATAGTGCCATTGCTGAATTACAACTTTACACGCGATAAATGAAGAAGCTGAGAAGATGGTTGTGCGTCAATCTTTTGACAGTATCATTCTCAAATCATTCACTGATAAGTTCAAGCGCTACACAGTTCATGTCAAGAACAGTAACAATGCTATGCAATCATGTACGTGCGAGCACCACAAGCGCACAAAGGGTGTATGCAAGCACATGTTCTTGATCCATCGTGTTCATATGATCGGGTTACCCATCCATTTATCTGCAACACAAGTTCAATCACATACCAGCCGCCCACCGCTCCATCCCTCATCCACATCCACACCCAGTAACTAAGAATTCCAAGCAGCCATCAACAGGTAGTTATGCAGAGCGAAGCTGTAATATTCATTGTTTTAAATAACACTCGTCTCGTAGATTTCAATCATCGCGACATTAGCTGAACATGCAAGGATCTCGTGTCACCGAACGAAAGTATCAACTAGATACCTTGCGATACATTAATCAGGCAGCGCAGATGGTGGAGGAAATTACTTGTTTGCTCAACGATCATGATGGTGATAACCGCCGCCTTCATGGTCGCCAACGTCGTTTCTAATTGCATTCTTTTTTTGATCCATATCTGATATCCTTTCCCTCACAAATAAAGCTACAAGATAAAGGTCCATAAAGTCATTGTAAGCAATGATGACTGTATATGATTGAACCTTTCAACGACACTTACACTATATCCAATATCCGTTCAGAAGCTTCAATGCCATTACCCAACATGCTGTCACGAAATTATTGCTGCTTCTTGTGCCTTGAAAGTGTGTTTGGCTTGATATTGTATGCTGATAAAGAATAAAGTCGTTCTTGCTTATACCAAGGTTCCCCTTAATCCTTGTTGCTTGTTTGCTATTGCTGAATGCTACTTGAAGTTGCTCTCGTGTTGCTCCATCACTGGATCGTGGATCATAAAGTGGTCATGGCGTGAATCGGCAAAGTGTGCTGCAGGGCAGTGTCCTTTATTACTGTGCTAGCAAGCTGATTCATTTATAAATCTGTTGTATCTGCGGAACAAATTTTCCTTTCTCTTTCCTCTTTCCTCCAGTCTTCCTTTGTAACAATGCTGACGCCCTCAACAAACCCGCCTTACTGTACAAAGTGTAACAAACCGAACCATCAAGTAATGATCTACAGCCAACAATTGCGACACCAAACGGATGCCTTTGTGTTCAACACTGTAAGGCAACATGTGAGAAGTGCTGGTCTCCTACATATTGCAAAGAAACCGGAACAGCGGTAATTCCTTGATTCAAACGTCAAATACGAGTCTAATATTTTATAATATATAGTTGTGCATTCCTTCATTTCAATACCCATGAGAATGCTTCAGTTTTCTTTAATTCTCACAACAATAACAACAACAACATGACGAAGATTGGAAACATTACGATACAAATACAGCCTGCTAGACAATATACTGGAGCAAACGTCACGTATAGCCAGCATGAAATATCATTCCAACCTACGACACCTGTACCATCATCATCCACCATTGCCACATCATCCACTACTGCACCATCATCATCCACCATTGCCACACCATCCACTACTGCACCATCATCATCCACCATTGCCACACCATCCACTACTGCACCATCATCATCCATCACTACCACATCATCTCCCACCACCATAGTCTCAGCTGCTGCTCAACCTGCCACAACATGGAAAAGGTTTGTAGTTTAGTAATGTTCAATCCCTATCATCCTCACTTTTATCATTTGTAGCAAGCAACAAGAGGCGTACAGTTCGCTGATTCATGAAATACAAGAAAAACGAACAAAGCTAAATGAATTGCAAAAGGAACTTGAAGCGATGGATGAAAAGAAGACCCTTATGGAAAAAATCCTTGATCTATAGTACTTGCCATCTTTTGTTCTTTCTATCACCTTACATTCCTTTGTTGATATCTCACCTCTTCCATTCTTTTTGTATTTACCACTTTGCTGTATAATGATCTCCTTCTTCGTACATATATTGAACTACTTCAAACCATATATCAGCCCACACACGCTATTACATCATACCATCAACCATACATTGGCAAAGGGACAATGTTGCTATTTGCAGAGTGTTTATACAACGACTTGATAGAAGGTATCTCTCTATCAAAATTTGTTCATCCTTCAGTGGCTCGTATAGAGCATATGTGTCAAAAATCGAGGGAACGCATGGTCTTATTGCCGGTTGGATTGTGTGCTACCAACTCTTTTGTGCATTATCGCATTTATTCCGTGACGATGATGCCGGTGGTGATGATATTGATGACGAGGATGATGATGGTAGCAGCAGCAGCATTGCAACACGCTATACTTGGAATCCCACAGAAGCGTTGCGTGACTTACTACAGGAGCCGGGCGTTGTTAAAGATATCTCACTACGCACAGCACGTGTGAACAAGAACGATGTCTTGATTCGCAAGGCGTTAGTTACCCCCACCACCATTCTTCTCGAGCTCCCAAGATATGAACCTGCCAATCGTGTGTTACGTGACTATAAGCAGTATGCCGATCGTTTTATTCGTATCCAGTTTATTGAAGAAGGACAACATCGCCTTCAAACTTCTTCACGTGCCCACCACAGCAATGCCAATATCTATAAGCGTGTCTCACATGCACTCAAGTATGGTATCCAGATTGAAACACGCCATTATCAATTCCTTGCCTATTCAAGCTCACAGTTACGCGAACATGGTTGTTGGTTCTTTGCATCTGATGATAAATTGGATGTTGACAAGATTCGAAGATGGATGGGCGATTTCTCTAATGAAAAAGTGGTGGCCAAGTATGCAGCTCGTATGGGCCAGGTATGTTGATCTCATGTGTGTGTGAGAAAAATCTGCATTCTTATATTTGTTTATTAGTGTTTTTCTTCTACTTATCCAACGGTGCAGTTACGTGAGAACCAAGTGCTTGAGAAACCAGATGTCGAGAGAAATGGATATACCTTTTCTGATGGCCTAGGATGCATCTCTCCCAGCTTGACAATGATGGTGGCTACCAAAATGCGATTATCAGGCATATACTATCCTAGTGCGTTCCAGTTCCGATTGGGTGGTGCCAAAGGGGTATTATCTGTATCCCCCAAAATTGCAGGTGGCAAACTTGCTTTACGACCAAGTCAAAAAAAGGTCGATTCCGATCACCGTATGATTGAAATCAATCGAGTATCCAGTCGCTCTATTGCATTTCTCAACCGACAAATCATTGCGATCCTTTCAACCTTGGGTGTACCTGATGTATCATTTTTGGAGTTGTTGCATGAATTACTTCAAGAACTCGATTGTCTTACTTCAGATCCAGATCGTTGCATGGCCATGTTACGTCAAAATTCAGATGAAGATGGTATATCACGCGAAATGGCTGCTTTGGTACAACATGGTTTTCTCGCATCGGGTGATCCTTATATTGCACACTTGTTACATGTTTATCGCTTATGCAAGCTCAAGGAAGCTAAAAAGCGCGCCAAAATCCCTGTTGTCAAAGTTGCACACATGCTTGGTATCATGGATGAAACTGGTACCTTGAAGCAAGACGAGGTATTTTGTCAACTCTCTGATTCTAGCCACACTGAAGAATCATGTCATGTTGTCAAGGGAAAATGCCTTGTCTTTCGATCACCTGCTTTACACCCAGGCGATGCACGTATCTTAAAAGCAGTAGAATGCTCAGAACTTAAACATTTATACAATGTGATTGTGTTCTCATCAAATGGTAGCCGTGATGTCCCAAGCATGTTGTCAGGTGGTGATCTCGATGGTGACACTTATAGGTAAAGAGGGTAAATGGGATGAAGGTACATAGAACTAATATGAGATGTACATAGCATTATATGGGATAAACGATTATATCCACCCAACAATATGCGCAACAAAGAACCAATGGATGTTACACCACCGGAACCCAAGAAGGTGGATCAAGTGCAGATTGGTGATATTCATGACTTTTTTGTCGAATATATTGAAAACGACAACTTGGGTCTAATTGCCAATGCACATCTTGCTCGTGCAGATATATCTGATGTTGGATTATTTGATCCATTATGTATGGAACTGACACAGCTACATTCGCATGCTGTGGGTAAGTATATAAAGCAACAACAACACGCATCTAACTGATACTAATGAATGATCCTAGATTTCCCAAAGACAGGTGTCAAGGCAATTTTGCCCGATTCATTCCGTCCTGGAAAATACCCTGATTCTATGGAGAAGAAAGACAAACCATCTTGTGAATCTGAAAAGATCCTTGGGCAACTCTATCGTTCCATCAAATCAGGAGAGCTTCAATATTACCGTAAGCAACTGAATACTAAGAAAACCGAGTATGATGGACGATTACGTTATCCTGGAATGGAGAAATTCATTAAACGTGCCCGCTGGCTGAAACGACGCTACGATGAAGATTTGACAAGTCTTATGGACCAATTTGGTATCCCTACTGAAGCTGAATTCATGACGGGGTGTATCATCCGTACTTATCGACATGATGAGCACAAGAGCTACTTTGAGTTACGAAACATGGCACGTCGAGAAATGATGAAACTGAAAGAATATTGGCGATCCAGTGAATTTGCCACGCTCAGAAAACGATCACGGAATCCACCTACTCATGAACAGGTTGAAGACGATTGTGCCAAAGCAGCAGCATTTTATTATGTGACCTATCATAGGGATGAACAAGAAAGGACACAACTCTACTATGGCGCTTATCGCAAGGTCCGTAACTTGTTACTCAGTTTTGCATGGTTGGCACAAGAGCTTCTGTTCAAGGTTGTAAAACAACATCAATATGGCATTATTGCACCTTGTCAAGAACCAATTGCCCCTGTGGAAGAAGAGTACGAGTCATTTGAAGAATACCTGGAACCCGAGTTTAGTGATAAGGAACCTGTTTCAGATGATGGTTGTTTCTAAATACGATAAAGATATTGTGCTATTATTGTTGGTCATGCATATGGTGTTGTTGAAGGGAAGGGGGATGAAACCTTATAAATGCAGTGAAGTAGGATATGACGGTGTATGAGCCATATGAACGGATTCACTTTAGACTTGGTTTGGATGCTGAAGAGTATATCATTGCAAATAATATGCTGTATGCTGTGAGATTCCTAGTAGTAGCAAGTACCATGGCACATGTTAATGGGCGAGAATTGTTAACAGAGAATGGTGTTCAAGAAGTGAATGGCTTGTGAATCTGATCCAAAAAGGATTGTGCAACTGCCAGAGGAACAAGATCCAAAGTTTATTGTATATCTTACCATAAAACTGAAACTTTCCCTCCTCGATTCCTTTCTTCCACGATACCCATCTTCTGTTTATCATGCTGGGAACATCTATGAAGCAACCTAATGGACGACCGGATTTCACAGCCGTGCGCTGCGAATCCTTAACAACTGGATACATGGTGAGCCCAAAAACCATGGCAGCCAAGTGGACTACTACCAGAGATGTTACTTTCAATATCAACTATGGCTTTCGAAAAATCACCCTTTATTTTTCATCATGGAGATCCTACAAAGCCGAGTTTTATTTTCGCGACCTTGAAGTCCATAATCTTCATCCTGAACGAGCCAATGGGAAACATGCTTATTTCACCTTGATTACCAAGTATCCACCTAAGTATTGGGAAGAACATCCTTCAGCCAAGCATCGTCGATACAAGGACAGAGATGCGGGACCCTGGCTGCGTGTAACAAAGATTCCTATTGATAAAGAAGCGGCTTCACACATGAGAAGTATACCATGCGCTATTCCACTGCAACGGCAAGAAAGTGTAGCACAATGTTTGCCACTTGGCGAGTTGACTGCATTTCGAGTTTCCATATCATGTACATCAAAACACAGCTATAATGCCTTCAAACAAGTGGTCAGGCTTTCGCATTCCTGTAGATTGGTTACACGTCGTGAGAAACAATATCATTTCGATAAAAAGCTCTCTGTGGTGAATGCACACGATAATGTCACTTCGTCAGAAAGAACAACAGCAATGTCGGCAATGATTCCGAGCAGCATACTTGAGAACTTTGACATGTATTACACGCTTGAAGCATACGTTTCACACCGAATCATCATTCCCAAAACGGTGGATGAAACGTTTTATAAATTGTATGCGCGACTGACAGCTGAAAAAGCACCCAATGCTCTACGATACTTGATGATAATGGCTAATACCGGTGGTGATGATATTGATGACGATATTGATGACGAGGATGATGATGGAAGCAGCATCATTGCAACACGGCATATTTGGAATCCCACAGAAGCGTTGCGTTGCTTACTACAGGAACCGGGCGTTATTAAAGGTATCTCACCACGCACAGCACGTGTGAACAAGAACGATTTCTTGATTCGCAAGGCGTTAGTTACCCCCACCACCATTCTATTCGAGTTACCAAGATATGAATCTGCCAACCGTGTGTTACGTGACTATAAGGATTATGCTCATCGTTTTATTCGTGTCCAATTTGTTGAAGAAGACCGTCATCGTCTTCAGAATTCTTCACGTGCCCGTCACAGCAGTGACAATATCTATAAGCGTATCTCACACGCTCTTAAGTATGGTATCCAGATTGGAGAATTCCATTATGAATTTCTCGCCTATTCAAATTCACAGTTACGCGAACATGGATGCTGGTTCTTTCAATCTGATGATAAATTGGATGCTGAAAAGATTCGAGATTCGATGGGTGACTTCTCTAATGAAAAAGAGGTGGCCAGGTATGCAGCTCGTATGGGACAAGTATGTTAATCTCCTGTGTATGTGTGTGAGAAAATCTGCATATTTATACTTGTTCATGTAGTGTTTTTCTTCTACTTATCCAATTGTGCGGTTGCATAAGAACCAAGTGCGAAAGGAGGAAGATATCATTCGAACAGTAAATACCTCTCCCGAAGAGAAACCAAAGACATACACATTCTCTGATGGTGTGGGACTCATCTCTCCCAGCTTGGCAATGAAGGTGGCTACCAAAATGCGATTACCAGGCACAGGCTATCCTAGTGCGTTCCAGTTCCGATTGGGTGGTGCCAAAGGGGTATTATCTGTATCTCCCAAAATTGCAGGTGGCAAACTTGCTTTACGACCAAGTCAAGAAAAGTTCGATTCCGATCACCGTATGCTTGAAATCAATCGAGTATCCAGTCGCTCTATTGCATTCCTCAACCGACAAATCATTATCATTCTTTCTACCTTGGGTGTGCCTGATCAAGCGTTCTTGGACTTATTGCGTGAAATGCTCAAAGAGCTCGATTGTATCACTTTAGATCCAGATCGTTGCATAGCCATGTTACGAGCAAATTCAGATGACGATGGTATATTACAAGGGATGGTTGCTTTGGTACAACATGGTTTTCTCGCATCGGGTGATCCATATATTGGACAATTGTTAAATGCGTATCGCTTATATAAACGCAAGGAAATCAAGGACCGTGCCAAAATTCAAGTTACCAAAGGTGCTCATTTACTGGGTGTAATGGATGAGACTAATACCTTGAAGGAAAACGAAGTGTTTTGTCAACTCTCTTCTGATGATCCTATCACTGGAAGATGCCTTGTCTATCGCTTACCTGCATTACATGAAGGTGATGCACGTGTGTTAAAAGCAGTAAAATGCTCAAAACTCAACCATTTACGCAATGTGATTGTATTTTCACAAAGAGGTGAACGTGATGTCCCAAGCATGTTGTCAGGTGGTGATCTTGATGGCGACACTTATAGGTAAAGTGGATACATGGGATGAAGGTACATAGAACTGATATGAGATGTGCATAGCATAATATGGGATAAACGGTTATTTCCAAGCAAAAAGATGCGCAACAGAGAACCAATGGATGTTACAAAACCCGAACCTAAAAAGGTGGATCAAGTCAAGATTGGCCATATCCACAACTTTTTTGTTGATTACATTAAAAGTGATAACTTGGGACAAATCGCCAATGCGCATCTTGCTCGTGCAGATGCATCCGCTATGGGTGTATCTGATCCAAAATGTAAAGAACTTGCTCAGCTACATTCACTTGCTGTAGGTAAGTATATGGATCAACAACAACACCCATCTTTCCGGTATTGATGAGCAATCCAAGATTTTCCAAAGACAGGTGTCAAGGCAGATTTTGTCGATTCATTGCGTGCTGGAATCTACCCTGATTTTATGGAGAAGAAAGACAAACCATCTTATGAATCTAAAAAGATCCTTGGGCAAATCTATCGTTTCTTCAAACCCGAAGAATTCAAACAGTATCGTTCCCAATTACGCATCCAAGAAACAGAGTATGATGAACGTTTACGTTATCCAGGCATGGAGAAATTCTTTGCACGTGCTCGCCAGTTGAAACGATATTACGATGAAGAATTAATAAGTCTTATGGATCATTATGGTATCCCTACTGAAGCTGAATTCATGACTGGATGCATTATTCGATATAGTAAACGTGAACACAGGAATCATTATGACTTGCGAAGCATGGCACGTCGAGACATGATGCGATTTAAAGAGCGTTGGCGACGTAAAGAGTTCTCCACACTGGGCAAAATATCACGATCTACTCCCGAACAAGTGGAAGATGATTGTGCCAAGGCAGCAGCATTTTATTATGTGACCTATCATAAGGATGAACAAAAGACACAATTATACTATGGAGCTAATCGCAAGAACCGTAACTTGCTACTCAGTTTCGCATGGTTGGCACAAGAGCTTCTGTTCAAGGTTTTAAAACAACATCAATACGGCATTATCGCACCTTTTCAAGACCCAATTGCCCCTGTGGAAGAAGAGTACGAGTCATTTGAAGAATACCTGGAACCCGAGTTTAGTGATAAGGAACCTGTTTCAGATGATGGTTGCTTTTAATATAATAGACATCATGTTATTGTTGTTGATTATGCATATACTGTTGAAGGGGAAAGGAGGGGGGAAAGAATCTTATTGTATGCAACTGCAAAGGAAATAGTGTATGCGTCCGCCTTTTTTCTCTCTCACTTGCTCTCGTGTTTGTGCATATACCTTTTTTTCTTCTTTCTCTTCAATACCCCGCCAAAACAACATTCCCCTTATCTCTTTACGTTTCTTTTATACCTGCCAACCGTCGCATTGCTAGGTTACTATTTATCATGAATGACGACGACGGTCCTTCCCTGACAATGCATCTCGATCATGTTGCTACTGCTGTTGCTCCGCACCAACACCATGCTGCTACTGATGAAGCTCCTTCTTTTCATGGTCGATTCCAAGAAACATATACCCGCCATGCATATCGAACTGACGATACAACTGGACCTTATACACGTGCTGCTCGATATCAAGAAGTAGCAACTTCACCACCCTTCATGTTACCAGAAGCATCCGCTTTACTTCCAACACATCCAGAAGAAGAAGAAGAAGAAGAGGAGGAAGAAGAAGAAGAAGAATTAGAAGATGAAGAAGAGGATGATATAATGGATGATGATGAAGAAGAAGAGGATGATGATCTTGTGGATCTTGCCAATCGAGCGTTTATTGCCACCTGCCAAAAGTTTGCTAGACAAAACTATCCCGAGTATCGTCGACGAGCACCCTATTCATTTCTAGAAAGCTGGCATTTACACAGCATGTATAGCAAATCACAGCAGATTCTACTTGGTATTCCTCACGCACAACCTGTTGTCTTGTTGTCGGGCGATGATTTCATGTTTACACCTCAGCTTGTTCAACAACAACACTTTGATCGTATGGAACAGCAAATGCAATTTGATTGGAATGATGATGATTACGATACGAATCCACCTATGGATGATGATGATGATGTATTACTTGTTACTGCCAGATCACCTTTACCTGATGAATTTATGGATGAAAATACGTGGATGAGCAGTCGTCATAATCACCATTTACATCAATCACTCGCCGAAGATCAACTTCAGGATTTATCGATTCAACCGCTTTTAGGAAATGGATACCATATCACCAATCCTGATATCCTGGATGAAGATGATGATGACGATGATGAACAGCAGAATGAACAACAGGAAAATGAACAAGAACATCATGAAGGAGAGCGATTTACAATGTCACCCGAGATTGTACACTGGTACAGATCTGCACAATATCAACGACCACCTTCGACAATCTTTACTCCCGATTCGGACAATGAAGACCATGATGAACAAGTCGAATCCTATCAATCACTTGCTGATATGATACCTGCTCCTTCAGCTCCCCCAGCCGAAGAAGTGGTTATTCCTATTCCACCTGCTGCTGCTGCTGCTGCTATGGTAACGCACGATGGTTACGGGTCTGTGCGCCAACAAGTTCGATCCCTTGACAATAAGGATGACCATGACAATAACCAAGGCGACTATCGCATCTTTTATTATTTCGACTTGTATCATGTATCAACACGATTATCTGAAGCAATGGATATGGCCATGGATCGAATTGAAACTGACAATGAGAAACAAGGCATGGGTCAATTCTTTACACTACTCCTAAGTGTATGGCGAATACTCTTTGTTTGTGTGGAGATGATTCTAGCCGACATTATACTTGGAAGCTCCAATACCAACACTCGATCCTTGTGTCAACAACCACATCAACAACAACAGGAGAATCAGCAACCATCGCAACATGAGCTGACTTCACACCAAAAGGCATCTGCATCCCATTAAGCGGGCCGGAAACCTAACCTTACACACGACAATCATATATTCAACACCGCACACACACAACAACTATACATAGCGTACTTCACTCTTACCCATGCACAATCTATTATTCCTTCTTCTTGTTCGATATATATCTCTTTCTTTTTTTACCCTTGTTGTTTTCACTTTAGCCATACTTTATACATTTCCTTACCCAACTAACCCCCCACCCTTACCAGTTCAATGAAGATATACCGTGTCCTGTATTTTATTCATATATAATTTACTTTTAACACTTTCATCTTGTGTGACATTCCACCGGAAAGGCTTGTCTGTATGTGCATATAAAATAGTGAATATGACTCAGTTAAAAGCAGCTTATTCAATGGGCGGGGATGACACATCAGCTATGGTTGGGTGATACGATCCACAGGTTTTGAGTGTATGCGCCAGCTAATTTACCCCGAAACTAAGATTGTTGGGCTTGATGCAGGGCCCATACCAAGAATTGACTTCCGGAGATCAGGAACATCCCTTGTCTCTTGTTGCAATGTGTCAGTTACGCACATGATGCACTCGGAATGTTGGGCATATATATATACACTACTACTACCAATGCATTGCAGCATGCACTAGCAAAAAGAGTCGAGACCTTGATACATTTGCATATGACATTACTGCATATCTTTTCCCTTCTCACACATATACCCACACACGCACACACACACACACATTGAATAACATGATTGCATAATGACACACGTGTAAAGAACATTGGAATGCTCATATTGCAGTAGAAACGAAAAAGACGACGGTCCCGACTCACTTTTTGTTTATTGTTTATACGTATGGGACTGCATCTATGTTGTTTTCTTTTAAACAAACTCCAGAATACTCGTCCCCTTCTTACGTTCTATATGACATGGTATCCAAGACAACATCTTTTTTTATAAAAGAGGGAATAGATGACATGTTCCTGAAAGGAATGACGCATAGGTTGCACATGCATTAAAAAGGGATCGAGAAAAGATCACCTCATTTTTTCGTCTTCCGAGGCAGGGCGGACCAAGTAACCATTTCCAATGCATGAAAATAAAGACATGCCAAACAAATAAAAACATGTTCTTGCACTCTTCTTTTCTCTTCTTCTTTTTCATTGCTATTCTATTCTAATGAGTCAACAAGTGGATTTCTTGATTGTGGGTGCTGGTCCTGTGGGTTTATTGGCTGCCAATTTGATTTCTCAAGCAGGCTTCTCAGTAAGGATCCTTGGTAAGTAATCACAACAACAACAAGGCAACACGTATCAACTGGTTTATTTTATAGATGTGGAATATGAACCTAATCATTGGGGACGTGGTGATTGGATCCATGGTCGTACTCTTGAATTGCTTGAAAGAACTGGCCTAGTGGACGAACTACTCAAAACCGGCGTCAAGGTAGATCAAATCTCATCGTATGCCAATGGCGAGCTGCAATCCAGTATCCCATTTGTGCCTGACAATGTCGAGTCCAAGCATCAGTACTTGCTATGTGTGGGACAACATATTACTGAATCAAGCCTGGAAACCACATTAACCAACCGTGATATTTCCGTGGAGCGACCTGCTACTGTCATCAACATGGCTGAACAACCTGAAAACAAGACGCATCCTATTCGTGCCACAGTGATGCATTTACGTGATGAAGCACGTACTGAACAACTGGATTGTAAATATGTGTTGGGTGCAGATGGTGCACACAGTGATATCAGACAACAACTCGGGATCCAAACCGAAGGTGAAACCACGGAAACACATGCTGGTGTCATTGATGCCTTGGTGCGTACCAACTTTAATGCTGGTAGAAAGGATGTTTGGTAAGATATGATCAACAAGAGAGGAAAATGACAAGGAAAACTCATGGTGGGTTGTTGTAGCATGCTTCAAAATGATGTTGCCAAGACCATCAGTTTATTCCCTCGTGAAAATGGTCTCACTCGTATATTTGTTCATTTCGATGAAAATGAAATCGAGTTACGCAAGGAACAATACAATCGTAACAAGATTCAACTGGAAGATATCCAACGTGAAGCCAAACGTGGTTTATTACCCCATCGACTCGAATTCTTGGGTATCTTGTATTGGTCAGTGTATGTCGTGGGTCAACGATTAGCAACTGCTATGGATGCTATGCAACACCGTGTCTTCTTGTGTGGTGATGCAGCTCATTGTCAGAGCCCAACCCTGGGCCAGGGTGTCAATACAGGATTTGGTGACATCTTCAACTTGGTATGTGTGTGAGATCACATGGATGTGTAACCCTTGATTCACCTTTGAAATATATAGATTTGGAAATTATGCATGGTGGAACGTGGACATATAGATCGTCATGTATTGTCAACGTATGCATCCGAACGAAGACCTGTAGCACAACAAGTACTTGCCATTGATAAAGTGGCTGCTAAAGCAGCTGCAGGACATCAATCATCCAAGGAATACTGCGACATTGTTCAAGAACACCGATCTTTTACAAGTGGCTTTGGTATCCATTATCATGAAGAGAATGCATTTATTACTCCACAAAAACAATCCACTGGCTTGCTACAACCTGGTATGCGTGCACCCAATTACAAGGTCTTTCAATTCTCCTCTGGACGTAAAACTCGATTGATGGATCAATTTGAATCCAAGGATTGGCTTTCTTTCTCCCTGCTGCTTTTGGCTGATGATTTGACACGATCCCTTGATATTGCTCAAGCCTTATGGCAATTCAAATCTCCCTTGATCACTGATCCATGTCTTGTCATCACTACAAGTCCCGCTGATCGTATTGAATCTGAGTGTGCATCACAATTAGACGAGGAAAAGAAAAAATGGATCATGCTTGATAAACTAAATCGAGCACAGTGCCACGCTGCCTATCGAGGAGAACAACAGGAACAAGATGGACATGCTACTGCGGTGGTGATTAGACCTGATGGATACATTGGCACCATTCTTCAAGGGTCAACAGCTGATCAACTCACTTCTGGCGTTCATCAATACTTTGATAGATTCATCAACAAGTCCACATAGATTTATACATGCAACCACCACCCATACACCCTTTCTCTCTATCTCTTCTTTGCTATATCATCTTTTTCTCTGCAATATCCACATTCACCCACTCACACACATATCCATACACAATTGCACATATATAAACCTCTGCCTTGTATATCCATGAATATGACACAAAGGTCATGATGTTCATTTTTGTCATTCATTCTAAATGGCAACCAGCTATAGAATAGGGTGTTGCATAGTAACAGCAGATATGGGTTAATGTCATGCGAGCCGTGAAAGTAACATCCACCTCAGCCAAGTAGGAGCCTATTGAATTTCTTTTTCCGTCGACTATCACCTTGACATGAGCCCTAGCAATCGGATACGAGAACAACGGGAGAGTTTACCGACATTTGAATACAAAGACGAGCTCATTGAAGCCATCAAAGAATACAATGTGCTAGTAGTGATTGGTGAAACTGGTAATATGGACACTCATTCGTTTTGGCTGTACGATTGTACTCAATCTACCTTTTAGGTTCTGGTAAAACGACACAGATTCCACAATACATTCTTGAAAGTATGCCTGATATCAAAAGGATCGGTGTGACACAACCCAGGTATGTATAAGTGGGATGGTTGAATATCTCTCATGCTCATTACAATTCAATGGATAGGCGTATTGCAGCCATTACAGGTAAATGAATCCATGGCCCAAGATAAACAGTGATATTAATAATATGAAAACATAGTGGCCAAGCGTGTCAGTGAAGAACAAGATGTGGCACTTGGTACCAAAGTGGGATATACGATCCGTTTCGATGACAACACATGTCCCGACACACAACTCAAATACATGACGGATGGTGTATTATTACGTGAAGCAACCGAAGATCCCAGTCTCAGCCAATATTCAGTTGTGATTATCGATGAAGCCCATGAACGTACACTTGAAACGGATGTTTTATTTGGATTATTGAAAAAGACACAACGACTACGACCTGATTTAAAGGTGTTGATCATGTCAGCAACACTTGATGTGGAAAAGTTTTCAGACTTTTTCGGTGAATGTCCCATCTTTGAAATCCCAGGACGCACTTATCCAGTGCAAGTGGTTTATTACAAGGATGCTCAACGCTTATCATCACTGAAATCCTCCATGGTCGATCACGCTGTCGAAGCAGCATGGCATGTTCACACGCACGAACCACCCGGTGACTTGTTGGTCTTCTTGACAGGTCAAAGCGATATCGAAAGAGCTTGTCGTACATTTGCAGAACGTACAAAGTCACTTGATTATCAACGATCGGTCAAACATTTCGAGGATGGGGTAAGCGATATTGCTATCTATCCACTTTATGCGAGTTTGGAGACATATGATCAAAAAGCAGTGTTTGAACTTCCAAGGGATGGCGTTCGTAAGGTCGTCTTTGCTACCAATGTGGCTCAGGTCAGTAGTAATAACCCGATGGAAATGTAAACCGAAACTGATCCAATTCATGTCATATATATAGACTTCAGTGACCATTCCTGGTATTCGTTACGTGGTGGATTCAGGCTTTGTCAAGGAAAAAACCTATGATCCCAATACTGGTATGGATGCTTTACTTGTCACTGAGATCAGTCAAGCGGCTGCTATACAACGCGTGGGACGAGCTGGAAGGTAAACATGATAAAATGACATTGTATTCATCTTTATTGATTTATATAAATAAATTTATAGAACTGCACCTGGTAAAGCATATCGACTCTATACGCCTGACAGCTATAATCACATGATGGTGGATACGGTGCCTGAGATCCAACGCAGTAGTTTATTGGGAACGGTGCTGGCCTTGAAAAAGATGGGAATTGTAGATGTGCTCAACTTTGAATTCATCGATCCTCCTGATGAAAAGCTATTACGAAACGCTCTCAAGCAACTGTATCTATTGGGTGCTATTGATGAGTTAGGCAAGCTCACACCACTTGGAGACAAGATGAGCTACTTTCCTCTTTCACCATCACTTGCTCGTGTCTTGGTGAGCTCCGCTCAAGAATACAAATGTAGTCATGATGTATTGACCATTGCAAGCATTCTCGCTGGCGAAAATGATCTTTTCAAGGCACCTTCCGCACGTAGTAAAGGGGGTGAACAAGCCATGATTGAAGCAGAAGAATGCAAGTTACGATTCGCACATCATACAGGTGATCACATGACGTATCTCAATGTATGGCATGAATGGCATCGACATGGCAAGAGCAGAACTTGGTGTCGGGAGAATTGGATCAATGGCAAGGTGCTTGATACAGCCAATAATGTACGACGACAATTAGCAGATGTGATGGATAAATTACGGCTTCCGATCGTACGAGCACCACGTTACATGGATGAAAAGAAGAAAAAGACAACTAGCAAACGACGAAAGATTGGCATGGATGAGGAGGGAAAACACGTGGATCCAGTACCGATTCTCAAATCATTCTTATCCGGCTACTTTACCAACATTGCCAATAAGGGTGCTCATCGCAGCGTGTTTTCACATTATTCCCCAGATCAACATTTGACTGAAGATATGACTGCAGAAATAGGCGATATTGGTTCATCCACAGCTTCCTTGGTAGCATTGCATCTACATCCACTATGTGCATTTTCAGACATGATCGATCGACACAAGCTGCGATATTCAGAATTGGATTGGGTCATGTATATGCATGTCACTTACACTAACAAGGCGGTGATGAAAGGTGTCAGCAAAATGCTCTGGGATTGGATCAAATCGGGTGAAGGACGTGATCGGATACAACGGTTACCCCAAACACGACTTAATGGCGAGGATGCACCCAATGTATTGGAAATGGATTTGGATGCAAAGAACGAGATCATTGCAAAGGAGAAGGAAGCCGAAGAGAAAGAACAACAAGATCGACGAAAACGACGTGCTGAGGAAATTGAACAAATTAGACAACGTGCCTTAGCTAGACGACGGGTACAATAAAAAGTACTACTATATTGATTTATGGCCAATTTAAAGCCGGGAATGGGTAGATTTATTTAACTGGAACTGGAAAGGGAAATCAAAGTAGGATAAATGTAAAGGCTTAATTACAGATGCAGCGGAAATGATGATGTGATGGGTGGGAGGAATAAAGTATTTCATTGCACTCGCTTGAATGTATCTTCTTCTTGGTCGTATTTCCATATTCTTAACTCGTTGCCGTATGGCTTAGGCCGTACTTCAAACAAGCTAAATCAATGATCGTTACTATTATTGCTGCTAGTGTCATGATATCCATGTTCAACTTACGTGTGCATTGGAATATCCATATGTGGCATTTCTTGCTGTGTCCGATCCATCAAATAACCAAGTAGGATACGCATGACAACTCGATGGGTAATAATAAGACATGATTCTCGCATACGTTCAAGTTCCACGATCATGGGCTGTGTACGATGGATAACGTCTATAAAAGTCAATTAGTGTGAGGATGGCTTGACAGGCCGGAATACGCTTATGGTAACTTGCCGAGATATGACTCGCCGCCAATACCGGGATATCTATAGTAAAGTTTGTTTGCTTGTCGCGCTGCATATTCTTTGGGAAACTTGCTTTCAATTTCCGGATATGTCATTCCCTCGCATCCCTGATCATTTTTTATGAGTGGATCCTTGATTAAATATTATCGCCATTCCTTATCACTTACAGCAGCGTTGATCTCATTAAGAAATCGAATATGCTTGATATCGTATTCATCTGGATCAAAGTATTGGGCAGTTTGCATGGAACGTTGCAGCATACTTGTCCAAACAGCGAATTGTCGACTTGAAATGGATGCTGCCTTTTCATGGAATGCTTGTTCAGGAGTACTTGACCTTAGTAGGTTGCCAGCTTCGAGTGGTTCCAATCCATGAGATACCCAAGTTTCTTCTTGTTCATGTCGCTGTCGCACCAATTCGAGTGCAAAACGTACTCGTTGTTCCTTGATAAATGTGGAAAGTGCACTTGCATATCTATCACCTGATGGAGAAAGCTTGTGATCATCATCGTCAGCCACATAGAAACGCATAAATCCGCGGATTCCCCGCATTGTAACTTACTGGTGCATCACCACCAATACGACCCTGAATATTATCCAAACTCTCACCGTGCCGGGTAAGGAAAATCTGCCGATCTAATACAGTAAAGTGAGAAAGATGTTAGTGTTACCAACAATGTGGCAGTGCAGAAAATTAAACTTACCTTCAAGATTAAAGTTCATAAGATAAAAGACACATTGACCCGAGAGGTAACCAGAAATGTTGTACGCAATGACCTTTTTGCCAACGTTCATAATTTTACAATAGGCAATGTTGTTTTCCTCCTCCCAATCGCCCACGGGTTGATACGCCTTTTCGTAATTATTCACACGAGATTTGAAATCGGCAAGAGCAGTAGCTGCTGGTTTATCCTTGTAATCTGGACCAAGTAGCTTGAGTCGAAAGTTACGTTCCAAGATCTAATATATTACCAAAGCCCCGTCATGAGTTTGCCTATCTTTGTTACGCAATATACCAGCCATTTGCATTCTACCAAATCTCTCTCTTTTTTCCTTTTCTCCCCCCTTCCACGTTACCTTTGTATCATTGCACTCCGATTCCAAGATCAAGACCTTGATGTGTGGAAAGTCACGAAGCCTGTTCAACAGCAAGTATCTATAGCGGATCGCCAAATTCATGTGTCACACAAATGCAAATCGGAGAGAGAGAGTATGTGCTTTTACCTTCGTTCAATAGTGGAATTGGTAGCATCATGAATAGCCACTCGACCACCATCCTTGAGCCAATCCAATAGATTCTCCAATACTTCAAGTGCCAACTGATCACGGTAATTCTTCATTTCACTGTTGTCTGGATCAAAGAACGTTGCAGATTGTATCTGGTTTTGTGATGCTTGGTTGACTCGACGGAGATTACCCACATTGAAAACCTACAAGTTGTATGAGTTGATGCATGTTGTACATTATGACGTAAAATAAACAAAGGCTCATCCTACCTTGGTTTCGTATTGTAACCAATTGAGATAACGTCGAAGCTTTTTGACAATGTAACTCTTGCCACGCGCTGGTAATCCCACTAAAATAAATCATGACTTAGCCCATTGCCTATCCCACGATAAAATAAACTTACCCATTAAGATCACCAGTTTACTGTCATAGGTAAGTTCACTCTTTGTTTCTGTTTAAAGAAGCATGTGTGTGTATGTGTGTGTGACCATGCAGTGTGTGAGTAGGATGATTGAAATACATTGTTCTAGACACAACACTTACTCGGTGTGATGATACTTCTTACAGCACCAGGAACATCGATACCAAGAGAACGTTTATGTTGTGGCCATAAAGGAGGGCGTGGGGAACTACGGTCGGATGCAGGTGACATTGGCATTTCCGGTTCATGTTGATCGCGTTCCGGGTTTGTAACAACAATGGAAGAGGAATCCAAGTTGGTAGGTGATTCAGAAGTTTTCGGCGTGATACATTGCGAGAGTGGTGAGCGATTCGACATGTGGAATCTGAGTCAAAAGACCTTGCATAAAGTCGTTTGCTATCGCTCACAGCAATAAACCGACATGGTCGGTCATACAACGTCACGGGCAAATCCAACACCTTATCTCACATCCCAACCCCCAAACACCTATCTCCTCTTTAGTCCCCTAGTATTAACTGAGATGATCAATATAATATATAACGTATGTGTGAATGCTTTGTTATCTTGTCAATCCAAATAAATGTACAATTACAAACACACAATGAAAGAGGAATACGTCATTTGCCGATCGCTAAGTTTACTTTGCTATCTTGCATCATCGTACGACTTGTTTTGGTGTCGTGGTTTGTTGGGATATGGCTGGTTTTCGGAGCTACATGCCTTTAGCATGTCATGAAACCCATTGTGTTGCCTTGATGATAATGTAATGAAGCTGAGACACTCGTTATATTCCGATATGTAATTCAGGATATGTACCAAATGGATATAATGGATAATCTTCCCCGATATATTCAGTAACGCTTTACCAATAACTATGATCATTAGTATGGTCATGATAGTCATTTTATTATCATGAATGATCCAAGAAGCTGCTGAGAATAATATTATGCACCAGCTATTGGGTACAAGCATAAGCAAGACTTTTTTTTTTCTTACATTGAAGGTCCCCCCTTTTTTTCTTACCCACTTGAAGCTTGGCTTTGGGTCATCCCAGAGAGGTGGGATATCAAAGAGCGAATTTAAACCAACTTGCTCGCCGTCCTAAATGTCGTCAGTGTTTATCCATATATGGGAACAGCGATCTACGCATTCGACGCTTTGTGCACCCAGCCGACACAACCAGCGACTTTTTCTCTTTTTCTATGCATGAGCATATATATCAATCCAAAACTTTATCGAAACTCATCGAAGATGTTTTCTTTGTTCTATTGCATGTGGCAAATACACGGAAAGATTAAAAATGATTTGACATACACAAATGAAAACTTTGAGCCATTCAGCTGTAAATCCCGCTATGATGGTGCGGTTTCACAATTTTCGTCTGGAATGCTTTGTGCATGTAAATCAAAGATTCTTTTCGTTCTGGCAGAACACTAGCTCCAAGACAAAAACACACACACACACACACATGGACATGATGGTGGTACATATACCATGCGAGCATTGGGTGAACAAGTAGCACATGAAAGTTGTTAAACGCCCGCATCACTTTTGATCCGATTCATGGGTTATTGTATGCAAACGAATGGGCCCACGCGTGCGGGGTTAAAAGCAACAGTGGCAACGCAATGCAAAAAAAGAGTAGCATATCCGGAATGATGCCTTGATGAGCCGAGACGTTGACTTTATGCTTGTAAAGAAGTATACCTACAAGCAAGCTTATGATGCAGCATTACGCTGACATGTGAAAATGTCATGCTTACCCGCATGCTTTTACCAACTTGTACACCATACACCATCTACTTTCTATAATGAGCCACTGGGAAAATTTTTTTCAATCAAAGCTGATATGGATCATGACAAGGGCTATGTTGTTAAAACAATGACGATGAGGAACATGGATAATTAATATTGCGTTCAAGCCAACAAATCATGTAAAAACTTGCAGTGTCGCTGGATATTGAATCGATACATGTCTCTTGTGGTGCATGTGTGTGTGCGTACCTCAACTTTTTGATCTGGCTCCGAGAAACAAGACGATAGCCGTTTAGGCATCAGAAAACAGAAAAAGTGAACAACGACTCAGGTTGCCAAAAGGAGTGTCGAAACGAAACTAAAACAGAGGGACCAGTCTGTGATTAAAAAATGGGGGGAAGGTCCCGTGGGGGGTCCAAGGACGTTTGGACGCGCTATCCGATTGCAGCACAGTACAGCCGTACTATACGCAGCTTGATTTGAGAAGCAGTACAATACGGATATACACTCTCCAGATAAAACTCAATGTGTGGGTACATGGCTTCCAGAAAATCGCTTGTTCTCACACACTCACTCACACACATATACACTGATTCAATTGCATACTTTTTACATGTTATCAAATCATCATTATTCATCATCACTATCCATAGAAAAAACATGTTGAATGAGACAGCTTGGCTGACATTTCAGGATCTGCAACAGGGTCTCTGTATTCGACAAATGAAAAGCTCCCGCTTCATTCCAGCAAAAGACAATACTGACATCAGTGGTTTGTGTCACTCGCTGGATTTGGGCAAATGCACTTTTCATCCCGACAAACGAGAGAAAACACACAGCGGGGTGGATCAGGGGTCCCTAAATCTCTGCAATATATAAAGGGTGGATTGCATGTGGGGTTGCTTTTCTTCTTCGTTTTTTACCCTTTGTCCATTCATCACATTTCTTTGTCGCTATGGGTATAACACGACTTAAAGGACAAACGCTTATGCGTGCTTCCACCGCAATGGCTGGTGTTGGTTTCTTGCTTTTCGGTTACGATCAGGTAAGCGATCTAACATCATTCAATCATCCATTGTTCTTTATTTATTGACATGATTCTTTATCACATTCCAGGGTGTCATGTCTGGTGTCGTTGCCAATGACAGTTTCAAGGGCTATATGGGTATGGCCAGACCTGAAGATTATAACTCTTCTTTGATCGGTGCCATTGTCGCCTTGTACGAAATTGGTTGTATGGCTGGTGCTTTGTCTTGTGGTACACTTGGTGATATTCTTGGTCGTCGTAAAATGATTCGTCTCGGTTGTTTTATTCTCTGTGTTGGTGCTGTTATCCAAACTGCTAGTGTCAATGTTGGCATGATGATTTTCGCTCGTATCTTCACTGGTGTCGGTAACGGTATGAACACTGCTACTATTCCTGTGTATCAAGCCGAACTTTCGCCACCCAAGAACCGTGGTGCTCACGTTTCTTTTGAGGCATCTCTTCTTGCTCTTGGTGTCGGTATTGCTTACTGGCTTGAATTTGGTCTTTACTTTGCTACTGGTCCTGTTGGTAGCGAAGTTGCCTGGCGTTTCCCATTGGCTTTCCAAATGTTCTTTGGTATGATTCTTTTTGCTGGTACTTTCTTCCTTCCTGAATCTCCTCGTTGGTTGCAAAGCCATGATAAGGAAGATGAATGTAAGGAAGTTCTTGCTCGTCTCTGGACCGATGAAGATACTACCCATCCTCGTTGCATTGCCGAATGGGAAGAAATCCGTGATGGTATCGAACTTGAACGTCGTGAAGGTATCAAGTCCTACCGTGAACTTTTCAAGCGTGGCAGACTTAACAACCGTTATCGTGTGCTCCTTGGTATGGGTGGTCAGCTCATGCAACAATTTGGTGGTATCAATGGTATGTATCTATCATCCCTATCTATTGATCGCTCAGTGCATGCATATGCATGCATGGCAAACTTTTTTTTAATGATCAGATGCACTGATACATCATTTTCTCCTTTATAGTCATTTCTTACTATTTGACCGATATTTTCTTGCAAGCTGGTATGTCTCACGCCATGGCCATGTTGATGGCTGGTGTTGATTCTATTCCTTATTTCCTTGGTGCTTTGACTCCCATCTACACCATTGATCGCTTTGGTCGTCGTGCTCTTATGTACTGGGGTTTGATCGGCCAATGTGTTACTTTGATTATCGTTGGTGGTGCTCAATATGCCGTTGAAAATGGTAATGACAAGGCTTCGGGTGCTGTCATTTGCTTTGTCATGGTGTATAATGCCATCTTTGGTGCCGCTTGGTTGGGTCTCGCTTGGTTGTATCCCTCTGAGATTTTCCCTACTGCATTGCGTGCCAAGGGTAACTCTATGTCCACTGGTGCTAACTGGCTTGGTAACTTTGTTGTTGCCATGATTGCCCCTGTTCTTTTCGAATACGCCAAGTACTGGACCTTCTTGTTGTTCGGTATTCTTAACGTACTCTTCTTGATTCCTATCTATCTTTGGTACCCTGAGACCAACGGCAAGTCTCTTGAAGAAATTGAAGTCTTGTTTGCTACTCCTGATCTTCAAGAAGATGCCAAGTCTATTGCTCCTTCCATTGGTGCTTCTTCTGCTTATGACGAGAAGGTTCAAGGAGATCGTGAATCTCAACGTGTTCCTAGCATTGCCAGCCGCCCTGTTTCTCGTCGTTTGCCAAGCAACTTTTCTGCTACCAAGCAACAACAACCCAACGAAAAGTCGCAGCCCAATGAGAAGACTGGTGACGATGAGTAAGCTCATCGCTTCTTCCACCACTATACATATACATTCTACCACATAACACACGCACTATACACACTCTCACCTTTTACCTCCTTCACACCATCTTATACACACACACATCATTGCAACTTATCCTTTCCTTCGTATACATAGCCTTATTTCCCTCTGTAATTCTTTATCATGGGCTGTGCCCAGATCCCCCATGAACATTAAGTGTACTTGTTTTTCAATATTAATAGACTGTTTGTTCATGCATATCAATTCTCGGTACAGGCCGATTGTGTTGTTTATACCATACTTCCACATGATGTGATTGTCAAGTACAATGACTCATTCACACATATAATTTGAATAATGTAAACTAACACTGTAAATTATCCAAGCCAAGAGCCATATTCCCGCGCTCTTACTTTGATGATCGGATCTTAGTTTTCGCAGAAACAACCCTTTTGATAAGGAATAGGCTAGTATTCTCTTACACGCGGCGATCACTAAGCAACATTATTATGAATCTGTTCCTAATAAGCTGACACTAGACTTGGGATTTTAGTGTCAAGAATCAATCCAGTAGAGAGTAGATCATTGGTGTTCCTTCCCAGTAGCCTGGTATACAAATCGAAATGTATACTCTATTCTTTTGTGTTCTATGATTCCTGGCTTTCTTTGTATTCCTGCCATGCTTTGAAACAACATCCCATGATTTACCAAAAAGCGTACAACCCTTTCGTTTGGATCATTCACACGATAGCCGAGGCAAAAACACGAGAAGACTAGTGAATAAGGTTCCATCGCCCATCACAGTATATGCCTGAGCCACGCACATATACACACTATCACAACGTGCATTACACGGATCAAAATCTGCTCCGTAAGCACCCATTATTCCTCCTTTTCCTATCCTTAATCCTCCGAAAAGGGATCAAAACAAGGGACTATCATAAGAGGAATGGCTTGATCGTTGTTGTCTGTTTTCTGTAAACGGTGAGATATTCCAAAAATATCATCGCATATGGTAAAAATGCTCGAGCGCATATTTGAACCTTAAAGTTAATGTTTTGTTGTGGGAGGTGGGGGGTGTGTAAGCAAACTTAACATAAGTTTGTTGTAGTGCAACAGTGACGTATACAACAAGGCACACATTTTTTTAAACCGAAGTCATGGTTATCTTTTACAATACATTGTACACACATATAAATTTCCCCGCGGATACCCATACATTTACACCTGTACCCCACTTTTTCCTTGTAACCTTTTACCAGGGGTGTGATGGGTTTTTTCTACCATGCCAGTTACGTAATGTAGAACAAGCAACGCAGATGAGCCTTTGTGTCCGACTCCCATTTCCGACATGACACGCCGCTTGTGTAATCTTAAAATTCTGATTACGCACATAAGCAGCATAAACACCCACGCAAAGAAGCAGCGACAATCCCAAATAAATGTCGGGAGCGGGCGGAACCGACCCTGCGTTTAACCAAAAAGGGATCACCATGTACATAATGCTTTTTCTTCTTTTTCCCTCCCCCAAGGGGCTGGGTGGCTTTATCAAAAAAGGCAATTGTCTCAATGTTGCAAAAGTAATGCTGTGTATGAGAAAATAGTGAAAATGCATAAACAATGAAGGATAATCAAGATCATGGAAGACAATAGAATAGTAACACGTAAAGTAAAAGCCTTTGCCAAGTAAAACCAAGAATGGATTGGTGTCATTGAGTATAGCTTGTCGGCGTAGCAAAAAGGGTTGCATCCGCTCCTGCTTGGTTGTATGTGCTATGCTCATCTCTCTCTCCCCCATCTTTTACCAGCTGCGGAAAATCAAAGGACAAACCAAGATCTTGGATCAAGAACAGTGGACAATGAAACCAGTTTTTTTACAAGCTCATTGTCATTCTCATGATGCACTGTGTTGGATGCCAAAAGGATGTTGTGTATATGTGGATGTGTTATAGTAACCAAGAGCATTAAGAGCGGGATCTACAAGCACCAAAGTGCGACATGTACACAGCAGCTGCAAGGCACACAACAATGGGTAGCTCCCATGATCCTTTTCTCACTTAACATTGGTACCAACCATCATCGGTAGACAATGCGCGCTACATAGTAATTGCTAACACAAACATTCACTCTCATTCTCTGCATTCACCCCGCGTTATCAACATGTTCCCCGCTTTTTTTCATCCACATATACCTTTTCTCCCCCCAAACGAAAAGCACGTGCTTGTTTATTTTGTCGGTCCCTGAGCTGTGGATCATGGTTCATCTGCTATTGCTCCGCTTTCATCTCTGTTCTACACACACAAACATACCGGATCGATAGCTGCTTTGTGTTGCCATACCCATCATCATCTCTTTTGATTGATTGATTGATTTCAGTCACCATACAATGAAAAAGTGGTGCTGTGTATGATATCATGTTTATTAGCAATACAACAATGGCTGGATTTGATCATAGAGTATAAGGGAAAGGGATATGCCGGTTCTGTTTACCCGATCACCAATGCCATGTTCTCGACCTTGGAAGCTCATTCTACATAAGTATCCACGTGATGGAATCAAGAAGGTATATTCACTCAATGGCAAGAGAGGATTAATCGACTCTACCAAGATTGATTCACCAAAGATATCAGTTCACGTGACATTATCATCGTATGTATGCTTGCATAATCAATCTCAGGAAGGAAACATTTATTGTGCTGGTTCATTCTTTTCAAAGTATGGTTTATTCATATGATAGGTTCAACAGAGCATCTGCATAGGGCACATTGTCTATTGAATGATACCACTTCATCTGGGATGGTCTTGCATGATTGTTATCTTCCTTTGCTTTTCCCCGCAGGATGAAAATAGGTACCACACACGCAGCTCACCCACTCTTTTTGCATAACACTCACTCCTCTTTTTCCAAGCATGCTGTCAATTCAATCCCACATTGGCCGAACGAGATGCCAACATGGCTCGTGCTGATGGCTTATTGGAACGGTAAAAGATCGATCGTTACGTTTATTGATGGTAACTAAGCAATGTATGTGTCATTTAGCTATGGGCCTGGAGAGATCGATCTGCTGGTACTCCCTGAAATGGCTTTCACAGGTGAGCAAGTGAATACGTGCATATGTCATATACCAACTTGAGTGAATAGGCTACGTATTTGAATCGAGTCAAGAAATTGAGCCGTATCTTGAGAATCAAGACACAGGTCCTTCTGTCATGTGGGCAAAGCAACAAGGCAAGCACATAATACACATCATCTGACGCTTCTCACTCATGCACCTTGCAGCTCTTCGATTACAAAGCTTTGTTGTAGTGGGTTACCCAGAGCGTACAAAAGGTAAAGTGAAAAACCAAGTGATCCATCCACATTGAGCTTATTCTATCTTTTATAAGATGGCGAGTGCTACAACAGCTTATGTTGCATCAATCCCAAGGGTGAACGAGTGACGACCTATCGAAAAGCGTTTCTTTACAAGAATGATGAATATTGGGCATTGGAAGGACCTGGTTTTGAATCATTTGAGATCCAAGGACTTGGCAAGGTGAGTTTTAACAGTGTGATAGCTACTGAGCCTTGAAACTCATTCCTGTATAGGTTGGATTTGCCATATGCATGGATATCAATCCGTATCAATTCAAAGCCGATTTCACAGCGTACGAGTTTGCAAGATTCCATGCTACTAAAAAGACACGGCTGGTGATCGGATGCATGTCCTGGGTCAAAGGCGGTGATGTTTTATCGACCATCCGTTACTGGGTACAACGACTGTTGCCGTTGGTGATTGGTGAAGAACAAGTATGTTTCGTAGCAGCGAATCGTATTGGCACAGAAAGAGGTAAGGTTTTGCCGGGATGATAGGATTGTTATGGGAATGGAGAATGTAACCATGCTCACTTTTATAGGAGTCACATTTGCTGGAGGAAGTTGTCTGATCAACATGGGGAACGAAACACTCGATTTGAAAGGCTATCTAGATGAAAATGAAGAAGATGTTATCGTTTTTGATGTATAGAAAATTATACCAATATCATGTTCCTTTTGTGTACACGAAATTAAAGATGATATTATTTATCTCGTTCATTCAACTAATGATACATTGCTCATCAGAAGAGGATGTGAAAGCTGCTACAGCACTATTCTTTCTACTCCGTGTCTTTCTGCTATTACTATGGGGGCCTTGTCGTACTATATCCTCGGCTCCTAATCGCTGTTGATGTTCTTGCATGGCAATTGTATGCGAGAGTAATGCAGGGTTCTCACATAATGCCTTGACTTCATGTGGTGTAAGGCCAAGAGCTTCAGTGTATTTGCGAATGTTGGCAGCTTGTGGATGACGCTTTAGGAAATCAAGGGAGGACGATTCCGATGCACAACGTATGCGTGCAAACTCGGGTTCCATGGATGGTATTCCCTTGGGTGCGGCATGCTGGTTACGACGATGATTGTAAATCTTTGCAGAAAACACCCACTATGCATATGTCAGCCTTTTGTTGTTCTGTATTCCCGAAATAAAATGTTACTTACATCATACGAGGGTTGTTGGTTATTCACTTTGGGTGGGCATGAAAAGGCTTGATGTCTGCATTGCTCGTGACACACCAAGGAACAAACTAGGCATCACATTGTGTCAGATAAACTTGGGCAAATGAAAAGTCATTCTGAGCACTTTACCTTCACAGAAAGATATTTTATCATCAAGTTTGCCGTCGCATACTTTGCATTCGATAGCTATGTAGAATACAGATCTTAAGTAATCTACTCATAGGATACTTGATTTGTAAAACCTTACTTCTACCAAAGTTCGTTTCGGTGAACCGATGTGCTCCAGGGGGCAGTTGTTCATTTTCACCAGTTTGTTCATCGAGTGTGCTACTTCGGCTTGGACCACCATCTGATCCATTGTCTTGAGAACATTCATCTGGCATGATATTGTAATACACCCTAGGATACTGTAGATTGCGTTCATTTTCAATGATAGGTGGCTCTTCAGATACAATACTCTCTTCCTCTGATAATGAAAACTGTTAATAAATCCATTCTGTTTCTTGAATTATTGCGTTATGGTATCTTACCAATAGATGGCTGTCGCATCCTTCTTTTTATAGATGACGATGTAGCTGATTTTTGGTGCTGGATTATCCATGGATGTTGTTTCAGTCGAGTTGCACTGGGGCGCTGATCAGGATCCTTTTGGAAGCAGTTGCGTAGAAAATCTTGTAGATCCTATGTCAAATAACCCTATCAGTATGCAACAGGCAAAGGTGATAGAAACATCTTACATCAGACAAGTTTTCGGGTATAGGTGGGCAATCATCTTCAACAATGCGAAACATGGCTGACATGGCAATCAGGTTGGCATAGGGCGGCTTTCCTGTGGCAAGCTCGACAATGGTGCATCCAAGCGACCTGGATCATGATGTAAATCAGCCTTATTCAAGCAATTATGATATATGACAAAAGTATCTTACCAAATGTCAGATTTGGGGGTTGCTCCTTTGAGTTCGATAACTTCGGGTGCCACTACATGTATAATTTCGAAATGAATAAGCCGTTTATATTGTTGGATTGTTCACATACTCCAGTTGGGCGTTCCTGATATGGCACCATCTTCGGTATTCTCCTTGATCTTCATGTTTAATGACACACCAAAGTCAGTCAGCTTGACATCACCGGTTTTTGTGGTTAGGATGTTGGCAGCCTTGAGATCACAATGAACCACCTAATAGCATTGTTGATATACATAAGAATAATGCTTTTTGGGTATTTTCTTTTTCATCATCATTACCGAATTCTCGTGAAGATACTCGAGACCATTCAATATCTTGACACAGAATGATGCAACGAGCTTTTCTGGAAAGGCGCCAAATGCCTTAAGCGTTGACATTAAAGATCCATTCTCAGCATATCTATGTCAATTATCCCGTATGAGTTTTGACAAGTGTGAATATAGAGAGATTGAGAAAGCATACTCGAGCACAATGTTGATGTGGTTCTTGCTACGCACAAATCCCAGGTAACTGATGACGTTGGTATGTGATAGAGTACGTAAGAGAGCGACTTCTTTCTATAATAACCATGGTAGGATGTCAATAGTGCGAAATCACTTGAGATGAATTGTATGTATTTACCATAATCTCTTCATCTAGCATGCCGTCTTCACCCACTTGAAGTCGCTTCACTGCCACAATCTCACCGGTTGTCAAATCAAGGGCTCTATGGTAACATAATGTGAGTTATAATGTACTTATCCAAAACTTAACTTTTTTACTTACTTATATACAGATCCAAATTGACCTTTTCCAATGCAATTGCCCAGTTGCTATTGGATGATAAAGTTAATCCACGACATTCCCGATATAAGAAATAGGACTTACAAATTGGGATGTGGGTGTCCCATCTCTGCTCTTTAACGATAGTGTTTCACGTGCATCTTGAACCAGCAAGCTACTCCTTGTCGACCCATCACAACCAGGAGCAGATGAATCGATCGATGTATTGCGCGACATTGTAACCATACATTCTTCTACCAATGCATCAGTTTGTTCACGTTGTCGCATGCTGATAGTGGGAGCTGATGGGCGACGTCGGTCGAAATTGTAGAATCTGGCAGCTTGTTCGTCAATATCGAGAGGTTCATTTTCAGGAATGAGTTGAGATAAAGAAGTTGACGCGATATAATGGCTTTGGCGGTTACGAGTAGAAAGTGAATTGGATGACAAGCGTAGTGGCGACCTTGGTGGGCGGGAGCCAGAAGATAAGGATGGCAGTGGAGAAGGAGAAGGGGGAAATCTGTAGTTGGTATCAATGGAAGCATCAGGGGAATAATATGGAAAAGGGGATGATTGTTCATGCAAAGGAAAAAGATGTGAATGATTAAACAAGTTATTAGATGATGAAGTGGATGGTGGCTGTTGAAATGGATCAAGATCCTCATCATCCATTACTGCGAGTTGGTTGATAGCATTACTCAATCTGGACATATATTTCTTATTCTCCTGATAGTGGCCGTTCTCCTTGTGATCGTTCTCCTTGCCAACAAATGATGCCCTACGACCAAAACGGGATGGATCTTGCTTATACTGTGCCAGCACGAGAATAGTGTACAATACCTGAACAAGGAAATAGATCAACAATTGACAATGACGTTATATAGAATCATAATAACTTACTGGTGTCAAGTTTTTGCCCTCGAATAAATCTGTTGCTTCAAACAGCTGACTTTCTTCCAATCCAAGCTATTATATCATTACATTCAATGTCTGTGCCCCAGCCCCAAAGCACTCTCCTTGATGATGATTCTTTCTCCCTTACCTTGCGAGCACCATGCAAGAATCGAACTATATTATCCATCTAAGCACAAATAATATTAGCATTGAATACACACGCTATAAAGACCATCATTATTACTTTGACAAATGATAAATCCTTTTGTCCAATATTTCGGACAGTGCCTGGTTTCAGGATGTTGAGTAACCTAAATGGAGAATACGTGTGCATATCAATCAACCTTGCATGCATTATTTATTGACCCGACAATGAGGTACTATACACTTACTTGCATAAAACAATGCCGTCTCGCAGTATATATCCCAATTGTTCAATATTTTCGACTTGTTGTTCTTCATTTTGCTCGGCAAATACGGTCTCGTTTAGAAAATCAACGACATACGCTTGTTTCTCTTCTGATAGCTCATCCAATAGTTTCGGTTTTGCTATGCAATGCATTGTGTGTGGCAAATGACTCGTTGGCGTTGTTGCAACATATGCATGTGTTGATGTTGCTGCAGTCGTCATAATAAAGATGGCGGTGTAAAAAGATAAAGAGCGATCGAGAAGAGAAAGAGAGTAAAAATGCAAACCACTCCAATTCGGCGGCAAACAATGTGATGGGATGCGAGGGGTTCAAACTGTTGGTTGATATGGGTTGGGATGATGATCCTCTTTTATTTTTTAGGACAAAGTGCAGGAGAATCAAATCGTCACAAAGGTTGGACACAGTTAAGGGTGATGGATAATTGTTATATCTGAAAGCAGTTGTTGATTTCATTCTGCTCCTGATATATGGTATTGGGGAGATATCATGGGGAAGCAACAATGAGCTCAGTTTAATCCAAGTCTCTTCATTAAAATAAGAAGGAGTGGTTTGACTATATCCACTTTTGACGTTTACCCCTCTTTAACTCTTCTCCCATTTCGTAGTCTTTCTCATACAGGGATGCAATTCGAGTGATGATCGCTCAACACAGACATCGTGCATTATCTAATTTTCACACGTCCACATCCCCTACATAGAAACCTGTGCCACAGCTATCCCACCCTTACTAGCATCTGTGATTGTATATATCCAAGATCATCATCGAGAGATGGCTGAAATCAGCTCAGCACTATTATATATGATGATGGAAGCATAAGACATTTGGACATTGCACGTTAAAACTACTCGGTATGGATATAGCGAACCATATGGCTATCATTTATTGAAAGCTTAAAGCGTATCATTTACGACATAGGGGGGACATATTAAGGTAGTATTGGATGATGCAGTGCAGCATGATAACACAAGTCCAGATGGAGATACGAAACGACCAAAGATGAATCGAGTGGTATTTTAATAAGAAAATGTTCGCATGATCATGATTAGAATTCCGAAAACAGCTTTGTGCAATATGGTGATTCACTGTCGGTATGGTAATGCAAATAAATTGTTGTCAATCCAACTCTGCAGCTATTGGCGTTTTCAAACGATTGTTTTTGTCATAGTGCAAATGATGATATGATTAATTGCTCTTTGGTCGATCGTGTCGACAATAATAATAGAATGCTAAATGCAATGCATGGTTACACGCATACATACTTGACAGCTTGCACAGATGGATGATGAAGGGTTGTTGGTTCTTTATATGATGAACAAGTTACTCATTGCAACAACAACAATAAAGTCATACATTCTTCCATATTTGGTACGTGTTGGTGTACAAGGAATTGAGCTGCATAAAACTATTCATGCATACAGACCTGATTGCGTCACTTTAGTCCAAGGTAAAATAGCTTATTCGAGAGAGAAGTATAACATAATAATAAAGTATATCGAGTTGTATTTTATTCATACTGGGAAGATATTGCTTATGTCTACGTTCTATGCAGCTGCTGTAACAAGCGGGCTGGCAGTGAATGACATGTGCATAGATGAAGGGCGGTGACAGGAACAAAAAGACCACCCCTCTTTCCTCTTTCCTCTTTCTGCGCCCGTGTTTTACAAAGGTGAGATCAACTTCATTTACAAACTACAATTACACTCACTGTTATTAATGCCTTCAATGCACAGCGTCAATGGGGTGAATAGGTGACGCGATCCGTGTCAATGGGCGACGCTTCTTACGAGTCTCATGTAACAGCAAGTTCGCGTGATCTACCCATCACTGGAGCTTCATTTCAACACAGCAGGTATGCTCGATCGTTGCATTCATTTTATTACTCACTTTTGCAATTGTGATACTGAAGGTTCATTTTCAGGTTCCTGTTTTATCGTTATACAAGGACCATGACCGTCAGATGTATTCTTTGTTCTCGCTGTGCACAAGGAAGGAATCCAACATGTCGTTACATTACTCCTTTGGGTATGTTGAGTAGAAAAGCATACGGTATGGTTGAATTGTTATCTTACAGTGGCTTTATTATAGGTTGAACGCGTTGGATATGGATACTCTTGGAGGAATAAGACGTTGATCTCAAGCAAGGCCGAAGCACATTATCTCATGGGTACGTATAGCATTGGATCTACAAAGCATATATATGGCTCATTAATGAGCCTTACAATGAAATAGCAACAGCAAAAGGTCAATGGAATGCAGACACTGATATTGCAAGCAAGAAGAATGCAGTTGAGCAATCTGGGAAAGGTAAAAGTGTTTAGTATAGGATTGTTGCATGCAAGTGCACTTATACAAGTTTCATTAGGATCAAGATGGTTTCCGCTTGCTTATATTATTATTGGCTGCACGCCAAGGATGTCATTGTATCAATCTGTACTGCCTAATGGGAGACGCAACGTTCCCTAGTGCTTTAGCACCCAGTGCTTTAGTACCAAATGCGATCACGTTACGAGGACTAATTTATTAAGTCATTCAAAAATGCAACCTCTGTAGCGTTTGAACACGCGGATCCACGGTATATGGAACCGAGGCTGACTGGTGAGGGACTCATGTATTTGGGTCACCTGTAATCTGGTAAATCGGGACCATGCTAGTAGGCGGTATGGATTGGTACATTTGGAATTCGTTTCTATCACTTGTTATTACACCTGGTCATATAAGCGTTGTTCGAATGGATTCAATGGCATTTATTGGTATGTAACTCTTTTGGCTCCCTTGTGATCATCGACATTCAAGCATCATTCTAATGCATTTGGAGGTTTTTTAGATGAACAATGCCGACAACTCGTCGTTATTGTCACGGCAATTCTATCACTCCACACTCATCAAAGATAAGTATCACTCAAGTGATATATATGAAACCATATTTGCTGATCATTATGATTTCTTGCTAGGTGGATGATTGTGCAGTAAGCAACTTACTTTTGGAGGCGTCAAGTGTATTCCGTGGAGCTTATGGCGGGCATTGTTGTGCGTCCCTTTGGTACCGTGAAAAACGACGACCAACATTTGCCCTTGGATGGATTTCTCTACAGCATAAAAGCGATTGGTGACATGAAGATATTGGATTACCTTATGACTGTGATTGTCAGTGACATTTCAATGATCTATCGGGAAAGCAGCTACCAGGAACTGGTGTCTCGTATCGGTGTACCATCACAGCAACTCGTGGCGTTATTGGAGCCGTAGCGTCCTTCTTCCTTGTGGATATCAATCTTCAAGCAACTGTACGGATGCCCTGGATGATTTCTCGCCATGTCAATATCTTTGTGTGTACCATTTGGTCAAGACCTGGATTATTTGTGCCTACTCTATTTGTGATGCATGATGTGTCTCTGACGCCAACCAGAAGGTCGCTTGATGGCAGCAACTACTGATATGGTGAATACTTTATTTGCTATGGGTGGAATGGGATGGTGCTTTGCTTTATTGTAAAGTACTGTTGGCAGCAAGATTTACATGCGACAGTGTGGTCTGCCCTATCTAGGCCCTATCATTTGCATTTGAGGATTACTGCCTTAGCCATTGGAAGTGAGTCTGTCATCGGTGTCCCGGGTAGATTGGGAGTCATGTGTTGCAAGTAGTGGGAGGTAGTAGGAGTAGTTGTTGACGTTATACACTCTTATGGATGGGTCGGCCACTGTGGGCTTGGGATGCATTATGTGTCCTTTTATCAGACCGAACAAGTTCGGCCCATTCGAGTGTAGCACCTAGAATAGTTCTCTTTAAATGTTCGCCCTTAATAGCATATAAAATCATGACACATTACTATACAACATATATCAAAGTATTTAGTACAGTCATATAAAGTGTTTTCGTACAATCAAAACTATCCTAGTGATTTGTTACAAGTCGCGTATTAACAAAAATACATATTGATGATAACTAGTGCATCTCAATATTAAGAAGTGCATGAAAAAGGAAAATTCATCAGCGGCGACTACATGACTTCATCAATCAACATACTGGATAGGAAATGATTTTAATAGATGAGACACAACCCAAGCGCAATGAAGAGTAATCCTCAGTAGGAAAGATGGCTTGTGTCTCGTGGATAAGACTTGAGAATAATAGTGGAGAATGTGACTCATGAATTTGACGAAAGGTGTATTACAACCATGAATGATGATATACACTTCAACAGCATCATGAAAAGCGACCTACACGTTATACCCAAACCCAAATCCAGCTTGTACGTATCAAGGTGGGTAAAGCTCTTCGTGGACTAATATTGTACTGGTTCTTGTAGCCCATTTTAGCTTTTCATTGTTATCCTACTCTCATATTCCCTGTTCGTCATTGTGAATGAAGACCATACCACCAAATCCAATACAATGACTACAAACATGACTTACAGTACACTGGCTACAAACTTCATGTATTCCCGCAGCATCACTACATTATCTGCTCTGACATTCACTCCTTATCTTCCACATGAGAACAAAAATGCCAGCGATGTCTCTTCCTCCGAATTGGCTATGCCAATTACAGAGATAAAAATTTGGGGGTCACCATTGAGTTCAGAGTGTTTCTTGTAGCCAATATTGTGTGTTACAGCATGCAGTCGCTCAATAGATCACATATCCACGCATTAACCTTCATGTTCGCCTTATGAACAATAAGAGAATACAAAAGCCAATAAACAATCAAGCTGCAATACTCTCTACATACATAGTTTGTATCAAGATCTCAATCGGCAAAGCGCTACAAGCACAATCTTGCCATCATCAGCAGCAATAACTATATCCAAAACATGTAAGTATCTCACTGATGATCACATACAATGACTCAGTCAGCAAGTCAAGATTGGTGGCGATATGCAGGAATAGATGGTATACTGGAATGTGAAGCGTATTCGTTATAATATCACCTGTTTTATCAATGTGTTGAGAACATTTGAATCGTTGGAAAGAAAGAGTTGGCCATACTCGACTAGGTGAATCCAACCAATCTGAAAAGAGCGTAATTTCTCGTCGATTGCATGTTACATACACGGTTTGGCATCCCTGTGCACGTGACCTGAAATTGGTCAATCATCACTTAATATCACCATAATCACATCAGAAAGATTTTCTCATTCACCATGAAGCACATCGCCGTTCTTTATCCTTGGGAGTAATCGTTTACTTTTATTCTTCGATATAAGTTCCTTATTCATACATCAAAGATCCAAAATCCAAAATCCCCTCGTACACATTTTTCATGCATTTAACTTCTTGTAAGTCGATTTTGTATGCAGATTCTCGGATTCCAATAATCTTTTTAGTTTCGTATCTGGTAATATAGTACTCGTTGTTCTTAATACCAGCCATATCCATGTACTTGTCAAGCTCAGACAAGAAACGCTGCCAAACTGCTTTTGGGTCGGTCATCCTCGGGAGTTTGATATTTAACATGCCAATTACACCATAGACATAATCAACAGGATCCATGCAACGTCTAATGGATCCACCCAGTGATCCCAGTAAGAAAGCAAATTGATATGCATGGTTTTTTTTGACATCACGCTTGCTGAAAACTCTAGCTCGAGCTATCTCCTCCATCCAAGCTTTTTTACGTAAAGATCTGAAACGACCGAAAATCTCGGCATCCAGGTCACCAGCTGATTAATATATTAGTAGTGTTCGTTGATGATGGTTTGAGTATCGCATATGACCTACTTTGCCTAACATAGACAGCAATGACTATTGCGTTTATAAAACTGTTCACCAGCTCATCCACTGTTATTGTTTGAAGTCGCTGGGTGCCTGTTTCCGCCATAAGACGCACATCGCCGAAGGGTAGAGCCATCTCTTGCCAGGTCCATACACGGTTCCACCATTCACTTTTCCGCAATATGGTCAAGTCGTAAAGCAGTTGAGGATATTTTTCGTAGACCTGTTTGCAATATAAGAGATCTTCTAGAGTTGGGATATTCATCGCTTGGAACCAATCCACGTCAGGGTACTCCTTTTCCTTACTCGGTTCGATATGAAGCTTTGGTAGTAAACTAGGTTCACAGTCAACCATGGCAATACACTCGAAACAACAGCGGTAAATATCGCCCATAATATCCAATGGCGTATCAGTATGAGCACACAGCACGTCGATCCACCAATAGCTATCAGGGTGATCTTTAAGTAGTCCAATCAGTGTATCACGTTTTTCAGGACGCATCGAAACAGGTTTGGCAGGTTGTTCATCCAAGTCGTTCACATATTCGCCAATATCCTCCCATAATTGGGGATCGTCTTTAGAGATTTTCCAAAGGTGTGACAACGCGTAGTAAAAGGATGGAATGCCTTCCGCTTCATTGATTCTTTTCACCATGCGTTCTCGATGATATGGATCTTCAGCAGGCTGTACAATCTGCATTTTGGCTCCATTTTCTGGTACATGGAGAAGTAAAAAGTATGGATCGGCTAAAAGTGCACTAAGCCCTCTTTCAAAACGCCGTTTAACGTGGTCATCTAAGATATTCTCTGAGCTTATACTGATCTAAAGAGAAGCATGAATATCATTTCAAGGGCGTTGGGACATTAAGCATCCTCTGCATACTTTGTAAGGATCATACTCTTCGTCAGTGTCGCAAGTCATGTTATGAAAGTGGAAAAGAAAGGTTGTGAGAATTGGAAAATGTATGGTACCTTGAGCTATGTTTTATTACATGTAACACGCAGATCACATTCACTAAGCAGAGAAAAAAGGTCTCCATACATGAGCAAACAACGAGCTATTTTCTATTCCTACAAGCACACCAAGAACACAATATAAGCTGATACAAGGAAGCAGTCGATCGATGAACACGACATCAGTGGAGAATGGTATCCCTATGCTAGGAACGGACATCATGTTGAGCAAAGTGCTTGGATGTCAAGCTTCGGAAGTAACGCCAAGTCTTCCGAGTTTATTGATGTAGTGAACCCCTGCTAGGTAACACAAGGAGCGAAGCTATGTTCACATTCAATTACTGCCATTGCAATATGCCTTATTAACAAGATTACGTTTTAATACAAGGTTCTTGTTATATTCATAATGGCTTCCTTCATCAAGCGTGTAAAGATTCTCATCCATATAGCCTTTCACACCTGCATTGATCTTATATCCTCTCCTCTTGCTTAATTATATTATGCATTACATGCAGCTGTGTATGGGATCACTCGCCTTTACGTGTATAAAAAATGATTTGACAGAAGGGTTGAATATTCGATACTTTTGTTTTGTGTATAAACCATGTCATTCGGGGTGAATTGTGTATCGAGAATGCATATCTCATCATAATAATAGATTTAGCACCGCTGGTGCTAATGGTGCGAGGTGGAATATATATCAACATTTCGTTTATGAACAAAGATGGTTCACGATTGAAATGAATGTATATCGGCAATGAAACAGAGGAGATATCGCTGTGGAAATAAAAGACATCATTAACGGAATCATACAATGCATTCAATCATTGGAGTGGAATATGACAATTGCACGCAGGATAAGCACTTTTAAGATTATCCAAGTGGATAGAGTTGTGCAGCAATACTAATCTAAGGTGCATTGTGATGCTCAGCATTGGTTGATTTTCCTTTCCTCATTTTGGCATACATGAATCCCATTCTACAAGTAATCCTACAAGTTTCCGGCAACGTGACAATTCTGCAAATATATCGACTGACATAACCAATTTAGACTGGGAGATAATATCCATCATCAAACAATGACATTTATTTTCTACCACAGTGTTTTCTATATCCATATATCACTTGGCTGCTAATAAAAGCACATTCCGATTACAAAACGCCATATCATTGTCAAGGTGTGGCAAGCGTGGCATAGTACCATCACCCCACGTCCCATGGGGGAGATATAACGGCTTTCACAATCCAAGCACCTACGAACAAAAAGCCCTCAGCCATGAAATCAAGGCCATCACCCAGAAACAATCATGAATTTGGCTTTGAATTCAATGCTGTCGTATATGCCAATAACATATGTGCATCCAGTATTCATTATAAACTTGTGTAGGAGGGCGGGTATCTTAAGTCATGGTCAGTTGTAATCATTTGAACGCATAAGCTGAATTATCCAACAATATGATAAGGACAATCTGAATTGCATTTGTATTAAACATTTGATAACTACATAGTCATTTTCTCTTCATCTATCTTTTCCATGTGCTACGTAGGACTACCATCAAGATACAATGGTGATAACGATCGACGTTTTGCTGCTGCTATCGTTTCCTCCAATAACAACTAGAGTACTTGATATCGTTACTTATGAAATATACTGATCCATTTTCAGAAACATTGTATGCTCAATCACATAGCAGTAAATCGAATGCATTAAATGGCGCAGATGTGTCACATGTCGGAGCTGTAACGCTTGAGCATAGTAACTGGAACAGGCCAAGCATGCCTTGAAGCTACCTCTTGCCCCATGCCTCCATTCTACGCGGTGAAGCCGGATAACGCCCTTAAGCGAGCTGAAGGTAATGGATGAATGGATGAATGAATGGATGATAGATGGATGAATACTGATATTGGAATAGAGCTCTGCCAAGCTGGTCAAGATGAAGTTGCATTGCAAGCTCTTCATGAAGTTGTCCTTTCGAAGCGATCCCGCAGCTATGCGCTCACCATGATGGAACCAATCATGCTCAAGTACATTGAATTGTGCGTCGACCTTCGTAAGGGAAAGATGGTCAAGGAAGGCCTTCACCAGTATCGTAACATTGCACAGAATACGAGCGTCAACAGCATCGAGGTAATACGCGAAATTTGCCACGCAATCGGATATAATTGTACGACAGAAAGCATTGATACGAGCATATGATGAATAGATTGTTATCAACAAGCTTCTCGAATTAGCAGAGCAAAAGGTTGGCGAAGCACGTACCAAGGCTGATCAAATTGCAGTGGATTATATTGATGATTTGGAAGCATCCGAGACACCTGAATCCATTATGCTCAGCACTGTGAGTGGTGAACAGACCAAGGATCGTACTGATCGTGCTGTTGTTACACCATGGCTCAAATTCTTGTGGGAGGCATATCGTACTGTGCTTGATATGTTGCGTAATAATGCTCGCTTGGAAACGCTTTATCACTCGGTTACCAACAAAGCATTCTCTTTCTGCTTGACATATTCACGCAAAACTGAATTCCGTCGTTTGTGTGAAATCCTACGCAACCACTTCCAAAACATGTCAAAGTATTCGCATCAACCTCACTCCATCAACCTTAACGACCCAGAGACTTTGCAACAATACCTTGACGCTCGCTTTACTCAATTGAATGCTGCTGCTGAACTTGAACTTTGGCAAGAAGCATTCAAGTCGGTTGAAGATATTCATATCCTCTTGACAACATCCAAGCGTCCTCCTAAGCCATTCATGATGGCCAATTATTACGAGAAGCTCACAAAGATCTTTATGGTCAGTGAGGATTATTTATTCCATTCAGCAGCATGGAACCGTTATTCCAACATTGAACGCATGTTCAACAAGAATTTGACTGATGAAGAACAATCACGCATGGCTTCCATTGTATTGCTTTCCGCTCTTGCCATCCCTATTATCACCACCACCAAGACACGTCCTGGTTATGTTGAAGCTGATGAACAACGCATTCAGAAACTCAACCGTTTGTCCATGTTGATGGGTCTTCCTTATCATCCTACTCGTACTGGTCTTTTGAAGGAAGCACTCAACAAGAACATCTTGTCACGTGTTCGCCCTGAAATTCGTGATTTGTACAATATTCTCGAAGTTCAATTCCATCCATTGTCGATTTGCAAAAAGATCAACCCTATCATGACTAAGCTTTCCGAAGATCCTGATATGGCTCGTTATGTTCGTCCTCTTCACCAAGTCATTCTTACACGATTGCTTCAACAACTCTCTCAAGTTTACACTACTGTCAAGCTCGACTTTGTTTTGCAACTTGCTTCTTTCCCTGAACCATACAACTATGACGCTGCCACTATTGAAAAGTTTATCATGAATGGATGCAAGCGTGGTGAACTTAACATTCGCATTGATCATGCTTCCCAAAGCTTGATGTTTGAGACCGATTTATTTGCACCACCCAAGGATACTGTTACTGAAGGAATGCAATTGCAATCATCTCCTGCTGATCTTATGCGTACTCAACTCTCACGCTTGGGTAACCGTCTTGGTGCTGTTGCACAAATGATTGATCCTACTGTCAAGGAACAAGCCACCAAGAGTAAACAAGAAGCCCTTCAAAAGGCTCTTAAGGGTGTTGAACAAGAACACAAGTCTATGCTTGCACGCAAGGGAGAAATTGAACGTCGCAAGGAGATTATTGAAAGCGAATTATCTCGCAGAGAAAAGCAAGCTGCTCAAGAACGTGCTATTGCTGCTCAAAAGAAGGCTGAAGCTGAAAAGAAACGTGTTGAAGAAGAGCAACGTCGCCGTGAAGAAGAACGTCTTAAGCGTGTGCAAGAAGAAATTGCTCGTGATCAAGCTAAGCGTATTGCTGAAGAAATCACTGCCAAGACTGGTCTTCAACTTAAGCCTGAGGAAATTGAAAACTCAGATGTCAAGACACTTCTTGATTTGAAGGTGTCTCGTCTTCAAACTGAACAAAAGGAACTCAGTGATCGTCTCAAGCAAATTGGCAAGCGTATTGATCATATTGAACGTGCTTATCGCAAGGAAGAAATTCCTTTGCTTGAAAAGGACTTTGAACGTCAACAAAAGGAAGATAAGGCATTCTATCAAGCTTCTTGCAAGGCTGAGCTCGAAACTTCAAAGACACAACATGAGGAGAATATGAAGCTCAAGTCTCGTCTTTCTCGCATTCTCGATGATTACATGGTCTACAAGAAACAACAACAAGATAAGCTTCAATCTGCTGTCGAAGCTCAACAACGTGCTGTTGAGGATGCTATTGAAAAGGAGAAGCAAGAACGTATTGCCTTGTGGCGTGAAAAGCGTGATGAACTTGTTAAACAACGTGAAGCTGAAGAAGCTGCTCGTAAGCAAAAGGAAGAGGAAGAACGAAGATTGCGTGAAGGTAAAACAAGAATAATATGTGCATTGCATTATGGAAACTTGTGATATTCATTATATTTTTATTACAGAGGAAGAACGTAAAGAAGCTGAGCGTGCTGAACGTCTTGCTAGAGAAAAGGCAGAACGTGAAGAAATTAACAGGTAATATGAGATGATCTATTGTATGATTGGTTTATTAACAAGTACTATAGAAAACAAGATGAGATGGCTCGTAAGCAACGTGAAAAGGAGCTCGAAATTGAAGCAAGAATGGCACAAAGACGACAAGCATCACCATCGCCTGCTGCTGGTGGTCGACCTTCTGGTGGTGCTTATGTACCACCTAGTCGTCGTAATCAACCTGCTGGTGGTGATGAGAGAGATAGCTGGCGTTCAAGTAGCCGACCTATTGGTTCATCCTTTGGTAGTAATCGTGATCGTCGTCCTGGTGGATTTGATCGTGGTGAACGTGGTTTCGATCGTAGTGAACGTGGTTTTGATCGTGGCGAACGTGGTTTCGATCGTGGTGATCGTGGTGAACGTGGCTTCGATCGTAATGACCGTGGTGAAGGTGGTTGGCAAACTGCTCGTCGTGGAGCACCTGGTAGTACCCGTGAAGGCGAAAGTGGTACTTGGAGACGTGGTGGAGGAGCAGGTCGTGGTCCTGGATCATCTGGTGGTCGCTGGTAATCAAGATGATGGAAACCAAGATAAAGCATTGACAACAGTTGATACACACTCCATTTTCCCTATCTTTTCCGTATTTTCCCCCAATTCTTATCATCAACATAAAGTCCTTTTTTTGTATTTGAGCAATATACAACAATTCATAAGATTATTTATATTCTACCACCGAGTTGTTCGATCATTACATCAATAGCGTCACCATCCTCCATTTCAAGCTATATGATTAAACTATGAGTCTTGTATCCTTTCATCCATGTACACATTCTTCTTACCTTCTGAGGAGTATCCGAAGGTTGAACACGTTCACCGTCATAAAGAAAGCGTACAGAATCCGCTGATTTGCCTTGACGTTCACAATAAGCATCCATAAGCTTCTTAAGGGGAGTAGTCTGCTTAATCTTGAAGAACACCTCGTTACGATCCTATTTATCCTAGGCACGTCAATTCACAATTCATGTTCCTAGAAAGTCTACTTGCCTCGCCTACAACTTTAATGTTGATGTGTTCTGTGGGAGTGACTCCTTCCTTCTTTTCAATTTTGGCTTCTGTTGGCTCCATGATTAGTTTTGTGGAATGACACGCGAAGAAAGAATAGTGTGTTGAATTGACGCGTTATGCAACACTTGACCCTGTTTGGACCCAGTTTTGTTCCGCCCTTGTTTCCACCCCAACATCCCCATCACCTCCTTAATGACCATATCAAATGTGATTATAGTGAATAATGAACAATGAATTCAAAGAGCAAATATTGCTTCATTCTTGATTGGAATAGGATTTATGATCACAATGACAGCCAGCAATAATTACTCAACTAAACGGAACTACTCCACCACTGCCAAACTAGTAGTAGTATATCTTCTTCCGTATGTAATGGCCATACATGGTTCCCATCCATTTCACCTTGACAACGTAATTTGCGTTCTCGAATAAAGTTCAGTTCTTGTTACACTCGGAGAATACATGAACAACTCCATGACATTAGCCACCAACATTGTACATGGCTACTTTATAAACCACTGTGTATATAAATGTATGGACACATGGCATACGTTAACTATTTAACAGTGGTGCATCTGCAATAGAATTTCCCATATCCATGGGATTATGTATATCATAAATCAAAGCACTCGCAATGATTTCGACCTGATTTAGGAAGACACATTTCATGTTAGCGCGTACATGACTATTGTCATTTTGGTGCCGAGCCACGTAGCTGAGCCCCTCACACAATCTTAATTGGCTCTCTCAATACATGTACCGAACTTCATAATATATAAGAGACAACCGTTTCAACTTGTCATTTATTTGTCCCTTGAATTATATCAGAGAAAACTACTTTTTTTCACAAATGCCTTCACTATTTTCCTTACATGGAAACGATCTTGCACGACACGTTACACCGCTTTCTTTGTCGGCAGTTGCAGCAGCAGCAGCTGTCACCAGCATTCTCATCTCACGTTTAATGAGAAAAACGGGTGAATACAAAGAGATACCGATAGCCAAAGGATCTATTCCATATTTTGGTATGTCAATGATAATAAGAAACAATGTTGGCATGTATTAACTACCTACTATGATGCACTTTTCTATCATTCAGGACACTTGCGTTCATATTTATATACGTCGATGCATGATATCCCGGCAATCCTGATGGCTCAGAGAAATACCGACCTGGGACCTATTGTTCGTTATAATATGGGATCTCAATCCTGGCTTGTTATTTCGGATGCTGACTTGGCATATGAATTATTGAATACACATGGAGCAGCAACATCTCATCGTGCTAAGCATACATTTGGGGATACACTGGACGCTACACATCATGGTATGACCTTTAACCATCCAGTGAGTAGTCGCTGGAAAAAGACGAGAGCTATACGTAAGTAACATACGTGACGAATTGTGGTCTGCATTTATTTACTCACTGCATCATCATGCTGAAAAGTCAGCCAATATGTATCACCAAAGCAATTAAGTGCTCATGATGATATCCTGCACAAAGAAGCCGATTATACTGTGAAGCAACTCTTGGCATCTTCAAATAAGCCACCTCTCGCTATTTTCAATCTATTACACCAATCGACATTGAACGTTACACTCATGCTCGCTTTCAATTATCGTATTGAAGACCCTGAGGATCCTTTGCTTGCAAAGCTATTGGACTTGATTACAATAAGCGTTGACAATAACGAATCATTATACGACCCTCACGCATTCATGCCTTTCATTATGGGCATCGTCGACTGGTGGAAACAAACACAAAAAAATCTTATCCGCATGAGTACAGAAATGCGTCCTGCTGTAATAGAACGGCTTATTCGCCATGGATTGGAGAGCGACAGTGAATGCCTTGCCAAAACAGTGTATGCAATACGTGATGGTGAGGATATCGATGATGAAGCTGTAGGCAGTATCTGTTGTAAGTGTTGTACAAATTGCATCCATGCGGATGAGTTGCTAATCCATGATCATGAATTAGTTGAGCTGCTTGCTGCAGGATCGCCGACAACAGCTGTAGCAATGACTTGGATACTGGTGATCCTTTGCAATCATCCTAATGACCAAGAAAAATTACAAGCAGAAATTGATGCATTTATCAAGATTCATGGCCGAATTCCCTTATTCAACGACCACGAGCACTTGCCATTGCTCATGTCAGCCATCAAGGAATCCTTGCGTTTGCGCCCTATTGCTCCTCTTGCTTTGGGACGTCAGGTGTCAGATGATGGTAACTACGCATACTCTTTTATTTTACACTGCATACAATGTCTCACTGCATGAAAAAGTCCATTGTCGAGGATATTTCATACCCAAAGGTACCATTGTTCGATCTAATGTCTATGCCATGAATCATGATCCCAAATTATATCCTAATCCCGATCGATTTGTGGTGGATCGGTTTCTGGATAAACATCGTACCATGTCGACATTAAGCAAAGCCAAAATACAAGAACGTGATCAGTTTGCATTTGGTTTTGGAAGGTACGATGATGTCCATTGAAGAAGCAGATGGTTCACTGTCATGGCTACATGTACTCATATCTCATGTTACATATAGACGAACCTGCCCAGGAATATTTTTGGTAAGTTACTGGTTGACATTAAACAAGAACATCTTCTAAGAAGCATTGCATGCATACAATAGGCTGAGAATGAGATTTTCAATGTCATGGTGCGCTTACTTGCACAGGCAAGCATTATGCCTATACTCGACAAGAACAATATACCCGTGTATCCGGATATCAATGCATTTATCAATGGTGGTACAGTCATGATCCCTGCCCAGGACACAATGCAATTTGTCAAACGTGTCAATCCCTTAAATCTCTAAGGAAAATCTATTGGCTCGATACCATTTGACCCTTTTATAGTATGATGTATACATCAGAAATAAACTCACTTGCTACCATACCTTATTGCCACCTTCATCATTGTAAGCTGAGCCACGCGACTTAGCCCGTTCTTATCGAAACCACCCAATACCAATAAAGATACCAATGGCGTAATTCCTTTTCCTCTTTTTTCTTCTACTCTACTTATAAAAGCCCACATCACCATAACGCACTTACATCGCTAGATACATAGGCTCAATGGATCTTGGAGACCATATCACCAAACACGTTAAGCTGCATTCTTTGACAACCATTGCTGCAGCAGCTACTGTTGTAAGCATCCTTGGATATACCTACTCACGTTCCAAAAAGCCAGCCGGATACAAAGAGATACCACTGGCCAAAGGCTGGATCCCTTATTTTGGTAAGTTGACAGAATATGGTTTTTCTGCACCATTCAACAACGCTTGCATGTAGGACATTTATGGACCTATGTATTCAGTGGAAACATTGTTGGGATGGAGATGGCTTGAAGAAATGCTGATATGGGACCCATCCTTCTTTTCCATATGGGATCCAAGCCATGGGTTGTTATCTCAGATCCCGATATAGCGCATGAACTATTGAATGTGCATGGTGTATCAACATCACACCGACCAAGGCATACATATGGAACACGGTTGCAGTCACAAGATCATGGATTGACTTATATTGATCCTGGGAGCCGATGGAAGAAAATTCGAGCTGCTTGTGAGTATCTTTTTTTCTTTCGAGCATCCGTGAGTATGTAACACAGCAACGCTTATCATGTATCATGATAGTCACTCAATACATGTCAACCAAGAATGAATCCAACAACCTTGACGTTATCCTTAACAAAGAAACTGATTGCGTTGTGGATCGACTTTTATCCAATGAGGAGCCTGTATCGATTTTCAAGGAAATGCAGTGGTCGTCACTGAATGTCAATCTTATGCTCGGTTTCGGTTATCGTATCGACGATCCCGAGGATCCCTTTTTTGAACAATTGATGGATCTGATCACAGTGAGTATCCAACATGCCGATCCTACTTTTGATCGACGGGAATTTCTGCCCTTCATCATGGGTATGATCGAATGGTGGAATCAAAAATCCAAAAAGCTGGCTTGGTATATGGCTACAGTACGAGCTCCTATTATGAACAAGTTGATCCGTCATGGATTGGAGAGTGACAAGGAATGCTTGGCCAAGAAGCTTGATGCAATGAAAGATGGCAAAGATGTGGATGATGAAACAGTGATAAGCACTTGCTGTACGTAAGCATGATGGAGGAATCATGAAACATGTTTTGATGTTGATATACCCCATGATGCATAGTTGATCTGGTAGTTGCAGGAACCGATACAACGGCTATCACACTAGCATGGGTGCTGGTCATTCTATGCAATCATCCTAACGACCAAAAGCGATTGCAAGCTGAGATTGATGCATTTACTGCTGTTCATAAACGCATCCCGACATTTGATGAGCATCATCATTTACCATTGGTCATGTCCATGTTGAAAGAATGTATCCGTATACGAGCCATTGCTCCTCTTGGTTTATCACGTCTAGCAGTTTCCGATGGTATGTATCCTTAATATGTCAATGGTTCCTTGTCTCTCTTTTCACTCATTCGCTTTAAAGTGGTATGTCGAGGATATCTGATCCCCAAGGATACAGTGATTTGTGCCAATATCTATGCCATGCATCATGATCCTGAAAGGTATCCTGACCCATGCCATTTCATGGTGGATCGTTTCTTGGAAAAACCGCGTACCATGTCGACTTTGAGCAAAGCCAAAGTGAGCGAGCGCGATCAATTTCTTTTTGGTTGGGGCAGGTAAGCATCATCATTTTACCAATATGCAATGGAAACAAATATTTATGATACACAATGTTTCTCGATAGACGTGTGTGCCCTGGGATTCATGTAGTAAGTAATAGTCCAAAGGACACATTCATTTTGGATGCTTGAAGAATAATCATTTGCTGACATGCCATTGATGATGGATAAAAAAGGCAGAATCCATACTTTTCAATATCGTAGTACGTTCACTGGCACATTCAACCATCGAACCCCTACTGGATAACGACAATAAACCAATTTACCCAGACATGAACGCATTTATCAATGCTGGTTCCGTTATCATTCCAGCTCAGGATAGGATGCGATTCGTCAAGCGCAAGAATCCCTTGAATCCCTAAGAAGCATGCAAGTCCCTCGCATAGTCACTTGTTTATATGTATGCAACCAACACACTTGCAAATACAATAACGGATGTAATGACTCTTGTATAGTTATTCAAACACAATAACATTGCCATCCGAAATGTGATGTATTTTAAACTTTTGCGTGGCACACGTCAAAATACATGACCAGACTAATAAAAGTTATTGCACTTGTCCTTTCTGGGGTAATGTAAAATGTTACTAGGTATCTGCATCAGTGCCACATAGCTGTACCAAGCCCCTTTTGATATCCGTCACTATTTCAATGCATAGTACAGTAGCATTAGACCTGATCCTTTCATCTTTCTCTACCAATGGATGGGATTACAAAGCACACATTGCCTTTCTCTTTGACAACAATAGCTACTACTGCTGCTGTTACTATCACAATGACAAGTATCGTCGGTTACCGTATTGCTTGTCTTTCCCGATCCAGCATCAAAAACGAGTATCGCGAGATACCCTTGGCCAAGGGTGCAATACCATACTTTGGTGAAAAGAAGCATTCGTTTCTAAAAAACACATCTCACTCATTTAAACGATATAGGACATATGATGTCTTTATTATACACGGATGATATCCCAGCCATTATAATGACGGAGCAAAATGCGAATCGAGGACCTATTCTTCGAGTCAATATGGGATGCCGACCATGGATGATCATATCAGATCGCCATTTGGCACACCAAGTATTCAACAGCCATGGTGCTTCTACATCACATCGACCCAAACACACGTATGAAAGGTTACAATCTTCAGAGTACGGATTGGTATTCAATAGTCCGTGTGATCGATGGCGAAAAACAAGAGCTGCAGGCAAGTGTACTTTAGCATGCATGCAGAAACAAGCTAACACTTTTTACATTCACAGCCATGTATTATTTATCACCCAAGCATTTGGATACATGTGTGGATATTCTCGAATTGGAAAGCGATTGTGTATTGAATCGATTGATTTCTTTTGACGAACAACCCGTTGGCGTTCTCAGACATTTAAAATTGTTCACAATGAATATCGCACTCACACTTGGTTTTGCTCAACGTATCGAGCACCCAGATGACCCAATGTTTGATACATTTATGCAGTTGATCGAAACAAGTATACAGCATGCAGATCCTCTTTTCGATCGCCGTGCATTTCTTCCTCTCATAATGGGTCTCGTTGATTGGTGTGCTGGAACGGAAAAGAAGCTCACTCGTTTAATGGAGCAAGTGCGTGACCCCCTCCTACAGCAATTGATACAGGATGGAATAAAGAGTGATCAGGCATGTCTTGTCAAGAAACTCGATACCATGAGAGATGACGATGTGAACGATAAAGCTATTATCGGAACGTGCTGTAAGTATCATGCACATGTGTAACACAACCATCTAAGCAATCGCTCCTTCAGATGATTTTCTTGTTGCTGGTACGGATACAGCATCCACCACACTTTCATGGGCCATGATCATTCTTTGCAATCATCCTAAAGAGCAACATCAGCTTCAGGAGGAGATGGATGCATTTATTCATGAGTATAGACGATTGCCTAGATTCGAAGAGCGTGATCATTTTCCACTGCTCAATTCCACGCAAAAGGAATGCATGCGTATGCGTCCCATCTCTCCTTTAGGCTTATCTCGTCGTGTCGTCAAAGATAGTAAGTTCCTTAAAGTACATAATCGGATGGAAAGTTCATGCATCCGCTTTTAGCGGTATGTCAAGATTACTTGATCCCCAAGGAAACAACACTGTGTGCCAATATATATGCCATGAATCATGATGTTCATGTGTACCCTGATCCCCATCAATTTAAATTGGATCGGTTTCTAAGCAACCCACGTCCCATGGCAACATTGGCCAAAGCAAGAGTCGATGAACGGGATCATTTCACATTTGGTTTTGGAAGGTAATAAGCAAGTGGATGGGTGGATAACTTTAGATCTCATGCGAATAGCTTTTATGCATATATCTCTTTATAGACGTTCATGTCCTGGAGCCTATCTGGTAAATGGGATCATGAATTTCCCTAACATGAGTCATACTAACACAGTTTTATAACTAGGGCGAATTGGAGATGTTTCACATTTGGGTACGATTGCTTGTCAGGGCGACTATTAAACCACCTCTTGATCAAGCTGGCAATCCTATGTACCCAGACATGAACAAGATTACCAATGGTGGTGGTGTTATTTTCCCAGCACAAGACAAATTGAGATTAGTTCCTCGCGAGAACCCTTTACATCTTTAAAATATGAACACGATAAGATCACATTAGCGACACATGATCGCAAGTGGAAGGTTATATTACATGAATTTCAAACTTTTTCTACTTTTTCTCGTTCTTAGGGGGGGGCGTGTGTATATAAAGGACAAAGGACGAGGATATAATATAAGGTAGATATAGATCATTTCTCCAGTAGTAAACCACGGAGCCACTTGACTTCTTGTTCCAACTCGATGACCCGTTCTTGTAAATGATCCGATTTAGCTTTCATTTCACGCACAGTTTGTTCCATGGCTTGTTCACGTTGCTTCTTTTTAATTCTGAATCGAGCACTAGCAGCAGTGTTGCGTCGACGCTTATCTTCTTCTGCAGCAATTTGTTCATCGGTTTTCTTTTCACTTTCAATTGCAGCTGATGCAGTTCGTTTGGTACCCGATGTCTTTTTACGCCCTGATGATGATGAACTGGGTGACATGATAGGTGTTGATGGAGGAGCAATGGGTAAATGTGGAGAAAATGATGGTTGTTGAATAAAGCTGGCAGCCAATTGAAGTGGATCGAGTGGAGCAGGTTTGGGTAGCAGTAATGGTCTTCGAGGAGTTGTTGTTGTATTGGCATTGTTGTTGGTAGTAGTAGTAGTAGTAGATGGAATGGGTTGGTAAACTGAAGGAGCAATAGTATTGTTGGATGATGAAGGAATCGATGGTTGTTGTTGACTCAATGTCTCGGTCTGTTGCTGTTGCTGCTGCTGGAGTGGCAGCTCATAATCGAGATAATTTACAAGCTTTTCGTACGTAGCAGCATCAAGAACATCATCAAGTGAACGATTGTTTTGTTGTTGCTGTTGTTGTTGGGATTTCGAGTCATCTTGACAAGTGGAAGCATTCTCTGGTTTAATGTCGAACGTGAATTGGGCATTGCTCTATGAAAGTGTATTTGTCATCAGCGCAAGTTCTAGTAGTATTATATTATATGAATAAATACCCAAAGATCAAGCTCCTCGGCAGCTTCACGTTCAGATTGTTCGTTATCAACAGTGTTTCCGAAAAGAAGGGATTCAAGGGATGATGACATGGTGCTCAAAGGACAACGAGCCTATAGCGGTGGTGGTGTAAAAGGAAAACAAAAGATGTTGTATGGAAAAGAGATCTCCACCAAGAAGTCAGCAATCTCTCTTTTTCTACACTCCGCCCCAACCCCATTATTCTCTTTGTCCCGTGTGGGTCCGTCAATTACTATTTGGGTCGCCGTCATCTTGACATAATAATGTAAATAGAATCACGTGATACAAAAATGAATATATTAATTATTTACAATACATCTTGTCGATGTTTCCAGTAGCAACGATGACAAAGCATCTTTCCAGAAGATGGATCATCTAATGATGGCCACCACATGGGTGAAATCTCGACTGGACATTGGCTACATGTGGGTTGCCAAGAGGATGGTTGATCACTGGTTGATAATGTACTAGGGGATGAACTAGGGGAGGATGAACTGGTAGAGGTATCCGATAGAGATGTCAAAGGCAAAGGATCTTGCTTGTACGGAGGACTATAAGATGCACCTGATGATAGAACAAGAGCCTTGTAGCGTCGCATGGCAGGAGTAGTTCCCGGTTCCACTTGCTTGTACAAGGTGGCGTAGACACTGATACATGACTATATGTGGAATTTAGCTTCATCAATAAAAAAAACATAAGAGGTATTACCTCGCCAGTGTCAATATCTCTTGCAGATAATGTAATCCATTGTTTGTGGGATAGATTGTGTTCAGGACAACAGACTTGTGGTATCATTTCGCCTTGAGCATGATCATTTCCAAATCGACCCGCACGCACAGATCCTTCAGAACCCAAAGAGGAGATAATCTCAAAGCCCACGTTGTATCCATTCTGGATCGCACATTGTACATGCACTGACTTTTCGCATTCGCCACATTTAACACATGCACCTTCTTGTCGATGACACAAGTGACAGGTCTGGTTTTTTTTTCATGTGAGATCAAGCACATCTATATCCCATTCATCTTACCTTTTCCCATCGCCAAGCATCAATAGCAGGAATGTATTCAATAGTATCCAAATGCGCAGCGTCGACAAACTTGATTTCTGGAATACACATGGCGCATAAAACATGGGCCCAATTGTACGAAGATGTCTTTTTCAATGGTTGTTGGTACATGGAAGAAGAATCCTTGCAAAGGATACACGCATAACGCTATTCATTTTTGCTATCAGTATAGATCCTCCATCATTTCACTCAAAAGGCTTACATAGGATGCTGTAGGGTTCCTCTTGTTTTCGCATACATTGCAACACCAGTTATCTTTAGATTCTTGAGAAATGCCATAGCAATCTATACCATTCCATGTAAATAAAAACATTCATATAAACACACTTGTGATATCGTACCTCGATGCACAGACATTCCACAATCATAGCATATAAACAAAGGATCACGTGGTTCTAGAATAGTGCATACAGCACACGGGGACGGGTCAAACATGAGCCGTTTCTATGTAGAAAAAGTTGGTCAAGGTTGAAATTGAATTGTAGGGAATGGCTTGTTTTACCTTGGCCATCAATCCAGACTCGGCTCGTTTGCGTTTCATGGTACCGGTACCATTCACAGTTTGAAGTGTTGTAATGGGCAATAACGTTGTTGGAACAACATCCTTGATGATGGTACCACGTTTAACGCCACCTCGTTGCAAAGCCTGTTTATCCATCATGGCTGCTGTTTTGCGCATGACACCATATTTAAGCCAATATTCACCACATGGATCGCACAAGACTTGACGAAATTGTTTACGTTTCCGATCAATATCCGTGGGCATACGACGCCATCGAATCGAATCAATAGCAAGGCAATTGGCGCATTGAAAGGAACGCATGGTTTGTGGATCCACATGAACCACTGTAGCATCGTGCTCTGAATCACTTTCTTCACCATCATCATCCATGGACATGCGTGATACATTCTCCTCTTCCTCTTCCTCTTCTTGTTGGACCACCATTTTGTTGTCAATGAACTTTTTGAAGCGTTTGGTAGGTTTATAAATCGTTGTCCATTGTGAATAGACTGGCTCATATCGATCGGTCTTTTTCCACTGATAGAAATAGCGCACCACATCTGCATGTTTTTTGGTAGGCACCTTGCGTCCCACTCGTAAAAGATCATGGCCATACAACGTAATCGCCTTTTCAAAGGACGCAATTTCATCATGAGTCCATTCAACAGCACGCGGGAAATCATTGGATGTCAATTTGGATACGGCATCCAGTGCATCTTGGATATTGTAATCATGTCGTTCCAATTCTTCAATAATACGCGTCTTGAAATCAACTGAACAAACTGGTATCGTAAATGATCCAAGTGCCATGGCCTGTGTCATGTATTCGTCCACTGTAAAAAGTCGCTTTAGATCATCATCACAGTAGGTAAACGAAAAGGCGATTTACATTTTGCTTCATCCAATCTTGATGGCTGGCTAAAAATGGGAGTCACTGTAGCATCTGTGCCTCGTTCAACAGGTCCTTCTTGTAATTCTTCCTCCAAGAGATCAGGACTCGCTTCTAAAAACGCTATCATTAGCTATTTGAATCCATTCAATTTCTTGTCATCCTTTACTTGCCTGTACGTTTTTTTCGAGGTCTACCTCGTTTTTCCATCTTTTTGGCTCTTCCTCTATTGGCAGCAGTAGCTCGAAGAGAAGGTGGTGGTGATATTTGTTTTGTGGGTGTAGCATGGTGTGAGGATGGTTCGGTGGAAGGGTATTCATCAATGGGCTCGGCTTGGTATCTTGGGCCAATACGACTACGTGCACGAGGATATATCCGATCATCAATGTCTATATAACTTGGATGTTGGTACTAAACAAACAATCGTAACAATGGATCGTACCGAGAATGTCTTGCATATCCGTGTGGAAGCCAAAGTATCGAAATGGCCACATGTGTGTCATGCGCATACCATGGTGTGGACGATCTAATAGGATTCACTTTTTAGGGCAAAACATTTAGGAAGGCACGTGGGTTGTACCTTTCTCATTAGAAGATTTCAACTTGGTGTCCGACAATAATGGTGATGGTGGTGTTGGTTGTGACGGGGTGGTATCCATGGTTTTATCGGTTGCAGTTGGTATCACTTGTTGCGATTGGATACGAGCTGATGTACGTGTTTGTCGCTTAGCAGCAGCTTTACTTGTAGTAGTACTAGTCGTATTGGTTGCACGCGGAGTAGGCTTATTGGATGGTTGCTGTGATTGAGTAGTATCAATGTCCTGAATTTCTTTACGAGAACAAAACGCACATTGCCATGCAAATCCCTTGGGTGGTTTCCTTAACAAAGGTGGATTGACACATGACATGTGATAGTTGTTCTGACATGCTGCACACTTGACAGAGCTTGCACTAGTATAACTTGTTCATTAATAACATAATATCAACCATGAATGGATTCAACATACCTCGCACACCAATCATGACACACACAACATGTACGTCTTGCCACTGTCAAATCGGCTGATGCTTTTCCTTGTTCGACAACAATAAATTGATAACGTTCATAAAGAGCTTCTTGCACATCTGTGGGCACGTTTTGAACCAGCTCGCACGGGATCACATCATAGAGACGCTGCATATAACGATCATAAAGTTGATGGTAATAAAAATGATTGTCTTGCTTCTTATATTGCTCGAGTTTCCCCCTTGGAATATAATGCTTGTGGGTCACCGTACATTTGCCTCGAATAGAGGATACTGGGTTAAGGTCGGAATGCATGGTAGCAACTAAAAGACGGGGATCATACGACCGGCCACCCATGACATCTTTGGGACGATTGTACCAGGCAATGCGAGCTTGTAGTCCACGTCGTTTAGCATTACCACCACAGAACTCCATGACACGTCCAATGTAGTAACATTCGCCCAAGTGTTCTGGTTGAAGATAAACATGGTCTGAAATATAAAAGAAAAATGAATGAATATATTAGATCCATCATGATAAAAAGGCATCATCCTACCGTTGACAGCAATAGTTGAACCATCAATAAGAGTCGCCTCCGTGATATGCAAGGAAGCTTTCGAATCACTCATATTTGAAGAACTTGATCCACTTTACAATAAAGCGGAAGGATATCAAAAAGGGAAAAAGGAAAAAGGAAAAGAGAGAGAGAGATGATGATGACCCTAATCTTTGCTGCTCTCCTGCAAGCGACGGAGGAAATTGGTTCGCTGAATGAATGCACATGTGTCAAGACACTACACACATACACACACATAACACACGTATTCAATACACACGCACACACACTTGTTTATTACAACTTGTTCTTGTTTTCAAAAACAACAGGATTCACAAGACTTCCGATGCCTTGAATAAATATCTCACAGACATCATTATGTTGTAACCATACTTGGGGATTGCGACTCACGCCTACACCATGGGGTGTACCTGTAATGATCACTTCTCCTGGTTGTAGTGTTGTTCCTTGGGATAGAAAACTGACGAGGGTAGCCACGTCAAAGACTATAGCGATTGTTTTAATCCATCATAATCCCGCTGTTATTATCACATGATACGTACTCATATCACTGGTATTGTAATCTTGCAATACTTGTCCATTGACTCTGGTGCCCAATCTCAAGTTGCTTGGATCCTTGATTATTTTGGAAGATACAATCATGGGTCCAAGAGGATTAAATGTATCAAATCCCTTTCCAAAACACCATTGTCCACCACATAACTGCGTTTGCCATTTGCGTGCAGAAACATCGTTGCACACAGTATAGCCTAATAAATAACATGTTCATTCTCCCCTCCCTTTTTGCACTAACAATGCGAATCAACGTACCAGCAACATAATCCAAGGCTTGCTCTTTGCTTACATTCTTGCAAGGCTTGCCAATGATCACTGCCAATTCTGCTTCATAATCGACTTGGCCATCCTGGCATATCGTGGGAATGATAATGGGATCCATGGGACCTGCTGTGGTCAATGCTGGTTTGATAAACACAATAGGGTTCTTGGGAATCGCCGCTTTGGTATCGTGTGCATGTCGTTTATAATTGAGCCCAATACCACGGTAAAATGATGGCAACAGGGGGGCAAGAATCTGCATAATCATCAATTTGTTTACTGTATCCTTGGATGATCATCGCCACATGCATGTCTCCTTATTCTTGACAGACTTACTCTTTTCACTGATAGAATGGTGCTCGTAACGCGGTGCACACCGAACACATCGCCTTGAATCAAATGTGCCTTGATATTACCACTGGTAATATCGGCCGATGTCATTTCGTTGTCATGAAGGATTGGTTGTCCATAGTGGATATTGCCTTGATGATCCTCAAATCTTTTCAAGAGAAAACAAGTGTGTTGAGCTCATCGTATCTATTTACGTGTGTGAGTGTGTGTGTGTGTACCTGATAAGACGTGTCCACTCGTTGGCGATCTATTATACATGGCACATGGCTCAGTTATCCCAATCATCATTTCTCTTTCATGTTATTCGTACAGTAGTGCTGTTGGTACTCATGATAAATGCAAGTGATAAGGGAGTGAAAAAGAAATGCAAAGATACATGGCCACATATGCACCACCATTTTTTACTAGTCGACTCTTTCCAAAAGAGGCATGCTACGTTGTAGGGGTCGGTAAAACTCTCTCTGGCATTCATGTGTCTTCATGAGAATACACGATCTTTCTTTACATGCACATAAATTTTCTTGGAAGAAACATTATTATTATTATTACACAACGGGGAAGAATTAAAAGTTATTAAGCGGTATCAAATGAGCAATGTTTACAGAGCTACGACACAAAGGACATTCAGGCTATAACACAATGCATGAGTGTCATCATCATGAAAAGGACATGGTATATATAGACATTACCTTGTTTTGACACCATTCAATAACACAGCTCCAGCAAAACAAATGTCCACATGGTGTGGCAGTGGTCACCTTGCGCGGTTCCAAACACAAGGCACACTTTAGGAATTGCATTTCTTCTTCACTAAGCTCCTTTTCCTCTTGTTGATCCTCCTTGGGTTCATCATCAAACTCGTTCATAAAGTCAAAGTCATCCTCGGCAACAATTTGATCCACCGATTTGGTACTTGTTGCAGCAACAGCAGCAGCTTCTTGTTCTAGTCTGATTCTTTCTTGTTGTTCTTGTTCCTTTCGACGAGTTTCCATACGCTTTTTGAATGAAAGATATCCCTGAATTGCCAATTGTGCTACAATGAGCACACCCAATACTTCATAACCAACGCGTTGTTCATGTGGGCCCAATTGTCGTGTAAAGATCTAATAATAACTTTCATGAGTGATGCATTCTTTCCATAACGTGATTGTTCGTACTTACATAACGAGTGCCAGTGACACGCTTTGAAAAGTTGTAGTATGCTCCAATAAAGTAAAAGATTGCCAAATGCATTGGCTGTACAGCTTTTTGGAAAATCTCCTGTAGTGTTGGTAGCCTTGGCTGCAACCATTGGATGAATTGATCCTTTCGACTAACTTGCTTGTTCTCATTGTTGTTGCTACGTGCATGTCGTGCTCTTCGTCGTTTTAACTCGGCTACACCACGTACATAAATGTATGGAAGTAACGTATGTGCAAAGACCAGCGATGCACGTCTCTGAAAGAGAGATCATTAATCCATTGCTTATCCCATTCTCTATCCCAACTTACCACAATACCAGGAAAGCCTAGTGCATAACGATCCACTTGAGCAAGATCACAGTATTCCTCGCCCAAAGTTTGTGTGCCTAATGTTCTCTCAGTCACCGATCCTGCATTCCTGGTTTGTATTTCTTACCAAGTAATGTAGTTAATCCATAATAACAGAAATCTGATAATGTATTGATCTCCTTTTGCCACTGGTGCTGTATGCGGGATCCTACAATGCCATTCATCAACCATGATACTCTCTTTTATGATAAAGAACCCCTTTTTCCTTACCAAGAAACTGTTGACATACGCTCGTCATTTGTTCTTGTAATAGTGTTTGATAATAAACATCTTTTTGGTTGGCACGAACTAAAGTAAAGTGTGATATGTATTAGCAATAATAGATAGTACACCAAGGTTGACTGAACCACTTGCTTATATCGGGCTGTGCTCCCATTGGGAAATTGAGATTCATGGCAGGTTTAGGTGCATTTCTTGAAGGTGTTGGTGCATTGGTATTTGTGTTCTGACTCATCGTAAACGTGAATGGTAAAGGAAGAATACGAGCTGGTCCGCTCTAACTTTGTGCTGACAAACACTTGTCTCGCTTATACCACTCTCTTTCCTTTTTTGTTACCTTCTCTTTTTACACTACTACTAATCAGCAACCATTCACCATGGAGTTCATGAGCGCCCTGGGTTCACAAGAGGATGCCTATAGGCCCTCTTTGTTTGAACTTGATGCACAACAAAAACTACGAGAACTATTACAACCCGCTGTGCAATATGCTGTTGCAGTAAGTTGATTCATGTTCATTACCCCACACACACATACCTCTTTCCCCCCCCCCACACACCCCACTCACTCTATCTATCATTAGATTTATGCACAACGTTATCCACGATTACTTATTCGTCTTGTGAACCATCATGAAGAGTTTTATGCCATTTTGATGTTGTTTATTGAACGACATTATCTAAAAGAGTGGGGTAATGTACATTGATCCTATCCAATCCACGTGAAAATATTGACATGGGTTGTTTTAGGTGGATCATTTGCCGAGAACTTTTATGGATTGAAACGAGTATCAACATCCTATCTCAAGAGCCATGCTGCTAAGTTTGCATCCTCTGTCAATGGTGGTCAAACATCCACTCCACCACTTTCCAGATCCCAAATCAACAAATCATTGTTAATGCTTGTCGGTCTTCCTTACATCAAATGCAGGCTGGACCTGCTTTATTCACAAGTTTCCGGTGGTTCATCAGCATCGTTATTTGGAAGTAATGAACAAGAAGAACGGGAACGGGAAGAATTATTCGATCCAGATACTTCAGCAAGGAGGAAATTAATGATTCGCTTGATTCAACTGTTTCGTTTCGTTTATCCTTATGTGAATGGCGCATATCATGGTGCCAATTTGGCCTATGCCATTGCTTACATGTTCAACAAGACTCGATATTATTCACCATGGTTACATCTCATTGGATTGGAAATCAAACGCATGAGCATGGCAGATTATGTAAGTAAAAACATGTTAAAGAGGATACATCCATCTCACACACACATCTACAGAGATCTTATTATGACAAGATGGCAGCAAGTGAATCCAAGAATATTCAAACATCCCCTCTCAGTGCAATGACATCTGTATTTAGCAAAGTGATCGAATTTCTCAAGGTGTTACTTCCAATGTCAATCTTCTTTTACAAGTTCTTGGAATGGTGGTATTCTTCAGAATTCGCACGTGGCAACAATATGGGCGCTTTGGGTGCTGCTGATGATGAAGAGGATGAAAACACAATTCCACCCCCTGAAAAGATCAAGCCTGATACAAGAGCTACTCCTGTTCCATCCAAGCCCAATACATGTCCTTTGTGCTTGTCATGCCCTATCAACAATCCAACAGCACTTCCTTCTGGCTATGTCTTTTGTTATACCTGCGTTTACAAATATGTCGAAGATTATGGACGATGTCCTGTTACTTGGACCAAAGTGGAAAGAGGCACTCAAGATCTTACCAAGGTGTATGCACAAGGAAACATTTAATGTATTGATTCCCCAATCCTCTCTTAATAAAAGTTGTGTACAATTATCTCATGATCCACTGTCACTCTAGGATATTGTCCAATGCAAATATAAAGATTCTTGTTTTATGCTAGATGCTATTGTAGTACATTCTATCCATGTTCTAAATAATGACAGGCTAGTGTAATGAGAGCAATTGTTTTTCAAGCACCTTGACGAGCTTGGGATGCGATTTTGGTTCCTCTCCAAAGAATGGATCGATTGCAGTAGTAACCGTAGCGTCAAACAGTTCTTGAACCACATGCTGCAATTTGGAACCCGTTTGCTTGAAATCAGGAAACTAGGATGATCCATGTGTTAATCCATCAACGTCATCCTCATCCTAGAATTGTTGTCACTTACCGCATTGGATTCCAAAAAGTAGACATTCATATCTTGATCCACCATAAAATCAACACCAAATAATTCGAATGCATTGGGAACAGCTTGGAAAGTTGTCATTTCACTGGCACATGCATCAAATACATCAGCAAGGACGCGTTGCATCTTTTCAAAGATGGATTCGAGATCTGATAAAGCTACACCCGATTCCACCAAGTCCCAAAACAGGCGCACCGATGTACTTTCATCAAAGTCGGCATGATCGGTTTGAATACATGTGTTGGTGATATGAGCGAGTGAGTCGCTGACATTGTCGAGATTATATTCCTTGAGTGCAAACAGAGCCAACATGTCTCGATACAAGTACACCTTGATATTGGATACAGCAAGTACATAAGCCCGTACATGGAATTTGCGATTGTTGACCAACATGGGCTTGTGAATATATCGTTGAATCACCCATTCACGTACTTGAGACAAATCTTCTCGATCGTCAATGACACCTTTACCGTATCCACTATCATCATCATGTTCGCAATCACTCTCTTCTTCTTCTTCGCTGTCGCTCTCTTCTTGTTCAAAGATGGCGCATAATTGATCCAATGTATGGAAGACATGAATGCCTGCTGCCTTGTTGGCCATGCTTGGTTTGATAATAAACATGTGTCGAATCTCGCCTGTTTCTTCATTTTCCTTGAGATCACGTTCGACTTCAAATACTTCATTCAATGCCTCGTCCAAGTAGTCAAGATGATCCAGCTCAAAGAGCCATGTCTCGGGTATCGCCTGCTTGAGAATGCTGTCAGGATGTTTTGATAGGTATTTGGCCATATTATAAGACAATTGTGCTTTTCGAATGAGTCCCTTGCGGATACAATAGGCATTGGCCATGGTTGTTTCTTGTTGTGCCAAGGACCAGTTGATCATTTCATACTCGAGCCATTGCAACGACACATTGGGCATGGCAGAATCAGCATGGTCGTCAGCAACGTCTTGTATAATATCCCAGTCAAGTCGGCTGCTGTGTTGTAGAGCACGCACTACTGCTTTATGAGTATAGGGCTCATCCAAGTGAACAAGTGCTCGGGGGTGGTTGTGCATAGAGAAAATAAAATGGTATAATTCGGTAAAGAAGTTGACAATGAAAATTTTGGACTCCAAGGTCCAGGTGGCCCTGATTTGGAAATAAATCCAAGATGTCCAATCATCTTGCTGCTTTACAAAAGAAAACCCCTGGTAAACCCATCGTTTCCTCCTTCACATCTTGTGTGTTGAACAATGTCAAAATGTTGACAGCATAATAGTCCTGTCAACAATGTGCACGTGCATGGAAAGATACATTGAATGCTGCATTATTACCATGTGCACGATCGGCATAAACTAAACCTTTCCCGCACTGAAAGTCATGACGACCATGAACTTCCGCGGAACATGGGGATCATGATGATGACGATGATGAAAGAAAACTGGCCATAAATGGTTACAAACGCTTGTCTTTATAAGGGTGTAGCTCTTGTTCATAGCACATGGTGTTGAGTATTAGTAGTAGTAGCAGTAGTGTTATATGACAACATCAAGCATGGATCAACAACATCCTCTTGTACTGGGTCCCCTTCTAGCCATACTTGCTGTAGATCATGTTTCTTTACAAACATACACTGTTTTGTTTCATGATTCCCACAGTGTGGAGAATGAAAACGAGGAGGGGCAACACTTGACACACAAATACAGACAAACATTTATGCAATGAGAGCAGTGCCTAAATGGTTATCCGCCAATTCCGTGTTAATGATGGTGCTGCTGCTGCAGGACCCGTTTATGATCACAAGACACTCTGTCATGAACAACTTGTGATCGTAATTTCCCAAACGGGTGGTATCTTGAATGAGGGAAGTGTTAGCGATGTTGTATTTTCCATAAAGTGCAGATTGTCCTTTTTTGCGTAACACCAATCATTGTTTCTCCCCACATTACTCGATGGATATCTCTTTCTTATCTCTCTTACGCACGCGTCTTGTACACGCGTGAGTAGTTGCGTGGCACTGATAGGACTCCGCTTATTGATTTGTGGAGTTAATCATGTCTATCACACCACATGTAGTACCATGTGGGGTATAAATGATCTGATGCAAGTTTGGCGTGCACAGATTCTTCGATATAGTTTCCATTTGATGCATCCACATGTGAGATCGAATTATTTGTCTCTGAGCACAGTCAACATGCCTTTCACAGTAATTATTGTTTTCCTCGTGTGATAGTATGAAGGGAAAAGCTTTTCCCCTTAGTGTATGTGTTCCCATCATCTGATACTTCTATATCCAATTGTGATAAGAGTGGCTCAAAAAGGCATCCAAGTGTGGCAATCTGCTGCTGCACCAGACATACTCTTTTGGCGTTAAAAAGTCAGAATCCATTATCATCTGATCAAGCTTTTTTTTATCTACACTTGAGAGAGAGTCTTTTTCCTTCCCAGCGTTCTTTCTTTCCCATTATCTTTCTTTCCTTTAAAAGCGATGAGGATCAAACACAATAATGCATTTTTATCAACAATGGAACGCATTCGTTCAAATACTGCTCGACTCAAGATTCATGTGGAGAATGACCATTTGATTATGCATGGTTCACCTAATGAATCGGCTGGTTGTGTGCTTCGAGGAGTACTTGATGTTCATGTGAAAGAACCCATCAAAGTCAAGTCCATTCATTTGAGATTCTCGGGTCGCATGGTGATTACTTGGACTGAACGTAAGTTGTATACATTGCTTTCATTATACTCTATAAAAACTCACACCAAAGCTTAGCTATTGGTAATGGTCATGAGCGTTTGTTTCATGATGATCGGACGTTAATCAACCATACGTGGGAGTTTCTACCCAAAACCGACAAGCTGCATACATTGGAAGCTGGCACTTTTACATATGAGTTTGAGTTGCCGTTACCAGGTGATTTACCTGAAACCACCCATGTTGCATCGTTCTATCTTGTGCAATACAGGCTCAAGGGCACTTTGGAGCGCGCACGCTTCTTACCCAATAACACAGTACGACGTACAATCCATGTCTCACGGCAATTATTACCACTAACGCCTGAGTTTTTGGAAGCTGTGAGCATTAACAATCGGTGGACCAACAAACTTGATTATGAAATTTCGGTACCCACCAAAATGCACAGTCTGGGTGACAAGATCCCTGTCAGTATCAAGGTGACACCTCTTACAGATCAGTTGCGTATTCGACACTTGTCATGCACATTTAAAGAATACATGATATGCCGTGCAAGCAGTGGATGGTTTGGTGGTCATTCACGAGCACAAGGTCGTGTTGTATATTTTGTACGCGATGACCAGTTTGGACGTGACAATAGTAACCAAGATGATGAATCGAATATTGTGTGGAACAAGACACTTATAGTGCCAGTACCTTCCACCAATAGTCAAGTGCAATGTGATGTTCAAAATGATGCAGTGCGTATTCGACACAAGCTTAAATTTGTCATTTCGATCGAGAATCCAGATGGTCATGTATCCGAATTACGGGCAGCTTTACCGATACAAATTTGTGCGCTTCATTCAACAGGTTTACCATCCTATGAGGAAACTTGGCGTACACTTCCCTATGACCCAACCATGATGGTCACCCTTTTACATCTTCGCGCTGCAGCTGCTGATGCAGAACAACAAGATGCTGATCAGCTTTTAGAACTACCCACGGGTTTCCAACAACAACGACGTAACAACCAACAACGACGAAGGAGTTGGCGTGATAGAGCCAGTTGGATCTTTTTGGGTAACAATAGTGGTACTAGTGGTGACGAGCATCAAGATGATAGTGATGATCCCTTGACAGCTGTGGCAGCTACAACCAGTGGTATCTGCAGCACAGATTTACCATCTTATTCACCAACAGATCCTGCATCTTTATCTCGTTATCGTCATTCCTGCTTTATTCCTGATACAGTATCAAGACCTTCTATGCCGCGTCTTCCCACTTATGACGAATTATTATGTGCTTCGCGGTAAACTCTTTCTCTCTCTCCCCTTTTTTATATGATTGCTTCATCATCACCATCACCACCTTCGTTTATATGTATATAGCCATTTGCATTTCCTTTTCGCTTTTCCCTCTTTGCTGATGTATATCATTTTCTATATGACTGTGTTATTATATTTGCTCGTAATACAATATTTCATAAAGCTGTAATATCCTGTGATCTATATTGGGGGGAGAAGCAGATGTAGATCTTCACTGATTGGTAATGGTTTCAGCCCTTGGTGGGATCAACGCCGGTCGATTATATCTTTTTCAAGTTATGAATTACATTCAGGGCCTATCTACTGCTCTTTCCCACAGCAATTATACCACCTTTGCTATTGATATATATGGCGTTCTACATGATGGGAATAAGCCTTATCCATATTCGAAAGACTGTTTGCAACAACTGACCAATGCTGGGCATCAAGTGTTTTTGCTTTCCAATTCAACTCGACTCGGTAATGCACTTGCACGCGATCTCGACAAGAAATATGGCATTGCAACTGAATTGTACAAGGAGATTGTTTCCAGTGGTGAATTGACATTACTGTTCCTAAGCAAGTGTGTGGAAGCGTTCACCAAGGAGACCAGTATCCTTAACAACAATAACAACAACGCCTTGCAACATCCTTACAGTGCCACTGTGATGGAAGGAAATATTGAAAAAGGATTAATGACCCCTGATGAGTTTGTGCAGCAATACTGGAAGAACAAGGGTCGATTCTTTTTGGTGGGTGATGACGATTATCATGGACCATTATATCAGCCGTTTGAATCGACTTTAACACGAGTGGATGATTGGAAGCAAGATGGAATTGATTTCGTACTGTTGGGTAAAGTCAATGAACTTGTTCACGAGACCGTTCCCCTGGATCCTCTCAATGGTGACAGTGTCAAGCAACACTATCAAGCATTCATGCAACACTGCTTGGAACGACACATTGTATTTATTTGTGCCAATCCAGATGTTTGGGCTCCCAATGGCAACAACACCTTGTTAGCATGCCCTGGTTTTCTGGGTCAACTCTATCAAGATATGGGTGGCAAAGTACTCTATTTCGGCAAGCCATTTCCTACCATCTACCGCTATTTGTTATCCACCAAAGCTCAAGGTGATCCTGCACGTGTATTATGTGTGGGTGATAATGTAGCTACCGATGTTATGGGTGCGCGACAACAAGGATTGGATGTTGCCATGGTGCTTGCTGGTGTACACAGTAATCAGATTGATATGAGCAAGCCAGATACAGTAGCTATATCCCAAGTAAAAACATTATGTGAACAACATAAAGCACAAGAACCCACATACATTGTCCCTTTACTTCGGTATTAGAGTAGTGCGTTTATGTATGATGAGAAATAAAATAAAAAAAATCACCGCTCAATTTGGAAACCTGTTTTTGTTGAGGACAAAAGGTGCCTGTCACCCAACCCACATCACCACCCAGAACCCGAGTGAAAGGTTGTTTGTAGTAAACTTAATATTTATCTCTCTTTCTTTCTTTTACATTCGACTTCAATAAATACCCAACACCACCTACCACCGCTCGTCTCAAACCCAATGTACAGCCAACCAGCACTGTATCCAGAGGGAGTTTATCGTGAAGCAGACCTTATCCATGCAACACATTCTTACACACGAAAATGTTGCGGTTGCATGTCTTTACAAGCTGGTGGTCTTTTAGCTTGTGGAATATGGCTCGTGCGTATACTTTATATTTTCGCTTGAATCAAAAAATCTCATATCCTGTTTAATACAGGCTCTCAACATGTATGGTGCCGTCTTATCGTTTCAGCATAAAAGTCGTAAGCGGATAAACTAAAATTATGCAAAAACATAAACATGCGCTGATTCAACATGTTACAGCCATCTATTCTTATCTCGATAGTGTTGCTCTTATTATTCAAGGCATCATTTGCGTAGCGTTTTCTCTTGGTGCCATATTCACTGTCTTTTCATTAATCACGGTAAAACATGCATGCCATTATAAGTTTCCTTTCAATGTTGCTGATTCTCACTTTTATAGGCCAAACCGCTGATTCTGCGACATGCACATCGAATGATGTGGGTGCTGGTATTCATCTTTATCATCAACTTTTTTATCGATCTCATCATCTTTGGCGTACAACGACCGCAATTCATTGACTGGTGCACCGGCCGTTCAAGGAGTCGACTGGATGATGAACAAAGCAACAATCTTCCCGAACAAGGCGGAGAGGATGATGTTTACAATTGTAACAAGTTATGGGAAGCCGAACTCAAATTTGCAATTGTCGTTTTTATCATGATATCCCTTTGTTTTGCAAGTATTGAAGATGATTTGTTTTTTATTGTTTCTCATACTTTTTCAATCTAGATGTATTGGGCACTTTGTATCTGGTCGTATTCGCAGAAACAAATATCACTACTTCAAACCTATTATGGTTATCCAATTCATCCAAGCGCTGCTGCTGCTGCTGCTACCATGCATGGGCCTGCTGGTGTCATGCACAACATTGGGCGATCCAAAGCTGTTGGCAATCCAAACAACAGTGGAAAAAGTCTCGCTCAAGTGTCTCGACAAGCATTCGATTCTATTTATTCACTTTTCACAAGGGATCATGGTGTAACAGAAAAGGATACCAATGCAGCAACGCACTAGACAATGTACAACACCACCACTAGCATTCAATACCATGTTTTTTCCCTCTCTATAAAATCGATAATAATAATCATGTTGTTTGAAACGAGAATAATGAATAAGAATTATATGTAATGGGAGCTACCAAAATGTCTATGTACTAGAACCAGCCCCTTCTACTTTGGGTATTGTTGTTACGATAAACTTGTTGGTTGCCACCACTACCACCGCCTTGGATACGTCTTGCTTCAGATGCACCAGAGGGTGCACCAAGCGTGTTTTGTACTTCTTGGCCATTCACAGTTACTCTTTGTTGACCGTTACCATAGTCTTCAGTAACTGTAGTACCCTATACAATTCATGTTACTACTCGAATGATCATTATTATCCTATTGCATGTTATACTCACATTTTGATCTTGAATCCGTGTCACAGTGACAGTTTCTGGACGACCATTCACGATCCTTGTTGAGCTAGAGACGCTTTTGCTAGTACCGAAACCGCCACCTCCAAAACTTGATGATGAAGAGGAGGAGGAAAAGAAGGAACCACCGCCACCCATCATGGAAGGACCACCCATCAACATATCCATACCGCCACCAGCACCCATCATGGGTGGAAATCCTCCTCCACGAATACCACCAAATCCGCTTGAAAAGAAGGGGTCATTGTCAAAGAAACCACCACCAAATGGATCAGCACCATGTCTTGGTCCACCACGCGATGAAAATCCAACTAGGATAAAGAAAATGGGTCAATAACATTATCTCCTTTTTTCCTTATCAATACATACATAACATGTCATCAAACATGGCTTGATGAGCTCTGAAAAAGTTGGCAAAGACTTCTTCGGGTGAATGGAACTATAAATGAATGAGTATCCTTGCATCTCCAAGTCCATACACAAATACTTGCATGAAATCCAGGGAAGGGTGCATATTCTTGTTCTTCGAAACCACGTCCATCCAAGTCGCCACGATCGTAGGCACGTCGACGGTCCGCTGCAAAAGAATATATAAGTAGGCTTACAACTGGCATAATAGACTTGGTCACTTACGATCGGATAACACTTCATACGCGTGGCTATAGTCACAATGGTCATACGTTAATCCTCGGATCCATGGTGCTGTCATGCTGTTCCCCAACTCACCTAATCTCTTTAAACTGTAACCATCATGAGTAAGTCTTTTGCCCTGTCACTCTCTCACACACTTGCTTTACCTTTTCACCAGCTCCCGGCGACTGGTTCTTATCAGGATGGTAACGTAATGCCAACTTTCTGTAGGCCTTGCGAATATCTTGATCAGAAGCTTCGCGCGTGATTTCAAGCACTTCGTAATAGTCAATCGCCATTGCTAAAGTAGAGAAATAAAGAAAAAAGTAGTTTGCATAAGCTGATCGCTCTTTTCTGGTCCAATGGAAATTTCGAGATCTCCTATGTATTCATGCAAAGGGATTCACGTGCTTGTAGATATCATTTGAATAAAATGCTGTTTTCGTTGTATGCTTATTCTTGTTTGCTAATTGTACTTCAAAGAGTTGGTTGGTTGATCAGTATCGCTTCTGCGAGAGAGGAATTGGTCATGTCATTGAATACTTTGCAGAAAGTGATCGATTTTTCCATGTGTTTCCTTGACATGTCATGAAACACAATATCTCTTCTGATTCCTCTACGAGTGCATACATATGGCAATTCCCTTATTTATAGAAGATGCTGACCAATTAAGCTTCACCCTTACATGGATTCATGATCTCAAAGCTGTGAAAATGCATATATCATTTGTATTCATATCGTTGCATCCGAGATTTAAATTCATTAAATCGTAATGAAAGAGCAATAACAATGGAAAGCCATTTATCGTTTCTATCAACCCACATACACGTCAGCTTTTTATCAGATGCATGAATGGAATGGTACAATGACCAAATTTTTATAAGGTGTGCCAAGTTGTGGTATCACTTTATTGAATCAAATGATTGTCAGCCTACAACTTTGCGATAGCTTGACGAGTGGTCTGTGCCATGTATTGCTCCACTTCTGGAATGGCCTGGATCATCTCCTCACTGATACAGCTTACTGGTGGTGGTGCTTGCTCTTCCTGTTGTACACCGTCAGGCAGGCAGAGTAATGTTGTTCCTATTACCATTGCGTTTGAGCTATTGTTGACAACATGGCATTTATATTACTTACCTGCTAGATCGCTGTCATCGATGCATCGCAAGGCAGCATCCACCACTACGGACATGGGAGTCTTTGGACATTTATTGATAAACTCACCAAGTGGATTACTGATTCCATCTGAGCGAATAAGCTCGGTGTCTAAAACAGTATAAGCAACAAGGTCCTTGCGTGTATGTTAGAAAGGATACTCACCTACCCAATAAGGGCAAATGGCATTGACACGCACATTGCATGCATTGTTTAAATAAGCGAGTGATCGTGTCCATCCTACTACAGCGTGCTTGGTAGCTACATAGTTATCAAGACCACTAATGAAAAAGAGAGAGTTATGATACATAAAATCGAAGCAATGATCTGTGTTGATAAACATACCTCATTGCGCTAATACCAGCCATGGATGCCGTATTGATGATTGTGCCACCACCACGTTTATGCATAAATTTCAGCGCCACCTTGTTGCCTTTTGTTACACCACCGACATTGACTTGGTGAATAAACATATCGGCGTCATCTTGAATGGAGTTAATATTTGCAACCACTATGATATCCCAGTTGTAATCACATACCATCCATGGGTTCCATAAGCATGTTAAAGCCTTGAGTAGTACCGGCGTTGAGAATGGCAATCTAGTCGTGGATCGTGGTTAGGGTACACAAAGAAGATCTTTGAGAAAAAAGCTTACATCAACACCCCCAAACATATTCTCTGCCAGTTCAAAGAGTCCCAAAAGATCCTTATACTTTGTCACATCCGTGTGTTTGTAAGCAGCAACTGTCTTATTGGCTCTATAACAAGAGCTGTAAGTTATATGACAGAAAAAAAAAGATATACATTGGAGGGGAGCTTACTCTTTGTTAAAGGCATCCACTACAGCCTGGCCTTCTTTATCCAAAAGGTCACCAATAACGACATTGATGTTTCTTTTGATGAGAGCAGAAGCAATGGCATGTCCAATACCACGACTACCACCGGTGATAACAGCAACTTGAGACTGGGTCATTAGAAAAGTGAAAGGGTAAAAGAAGTGTGTGTGAGAGTTTAAAACCAATACAAACCGATTTTAAAGCCAATGGCAGCTGTGGAGTTAACCCCACCTTCCTTATTCTGCAAAATTCGGCACATGTAATGTTGTCCTGGTCGGCGAAAGATGACTGATGCTCTTGTATATTTGCCCATGCACAATAGTAATAACAGTCAAGGTTGCAATATAGTAATCTGGAGCTAAGAAAGTGTACTGTATGCGTTATGTAAGCAGGAATTGCCTAGAAAGCATCATGGACCCTATCACTTTCATTTTGTCAAAATGGCTTCTATCGGACATGTATTGTATATTGTCACTAGCCGTAGTATTAAGATCTTTTACTCTCAATATGGCAACCTTGCTCTCGTTGACGACAAGAACTACCAAATAATCTTTAGAATCTGGATAAACGATTCTGACATTTCCACGATATCCGATACTGCATTGACCCCCTATTAGTGCTGCAAACTTGATTGATGGCTCATATCACATCCGCCTAAATTTCCTTTCTCTCATTGTGCGTTGTTATATGGAACATCAATGTATCATGTTTATCATTTGTATACTGGGTCTCATTTCCATTGTCGTTTTAAAAGTGTCTGTGCCTAACAAGTGCAAAGATGAGAAGCATGGGATATGTATATGAATGTTGAATGTCAAAACACTTATGCTGTGAGACATAGAATCTGTCACACAAGTCTGTAAACAGCTTATCTTTATTTGACAGGCATAAACTATATTGCTATTGCTGAACGTGTTTGAAAGAGCAATACACACAGGTGCGAGCGGGTGAGGATACAAAACTGTGCACACAGTACCACACTGCATAGATACCGCCTGAATTGGTGGTATCATCATGGACACTACATTCACGCATCATGTATCTACTCTTCAGGTATTCTTCAACAGCAGGTCTCAATTTACCGCCTTTGATACCGCGTGAATGACGACCAGCACCTGTGACAATGTACACAATATCCCGTTGATCTTGAAATTCTGCGAACCATCGTTGGATGTATTGAAGCGCTTCATCCACATGTTGGCCATGCAAATCGATATACTTTTTGCGGGGATTGTCACGGTTGCATTCTTCAAATATCTTTTGACTAGCCTTGGCATGCTCAGCTTTCATTTGTTTGGCAAAGTAACGAGCATCCCTTTCATGTTCCTCAGCTTCAGTAAGCTCACCCCGTTCGCGTGCTTCCTCGGCTTTTTGAGTATATTGTATCATTCTATCCGCATATTCAAATGCTTGCTTACGCTGTTGAAAAAATGCCAATAGTAAGTAAAAAGCATGATCAGTATACTAGACCATGCCATCCATACATGCTCACGATATAACGCTTCATTATTCGCAGCTCCTGATGCTACACGTGGTACTACATCTTCGGATGGTTTGCTTCTGAACTTGGTTACTAGTCGTTGGCGTTGTAGCGATATGGTATTGTTGATCATTGCATAAATAGATTGCTTTGCAAACTCATCCCTGGGATCATGCTCGTTGACAGTAGTGCTGGGTTCAAGTTTGGGTGATGTATCAGCTTGTAAATCGAATTTTTTATCTTCGTGTAAGTAAGGACAAGCAGGATCCCATGGGCACTTCTTATTATGTTGCCTAGCAAGTACAATTAGAGTGATATTCTATAGATGTTTTCGGCATATTTTACTTACCAGTAGTAACACACACCAACATCCGTCAAATCCTCATGGGCGAAATAGCAAGGATCATTTTGACAACCTTCATAATGCCAAAAGAACCAGCATTTTCTTGTCTTTTTGTAATCCACATCGTCCCCACAAAACCGCTACAGTAGACAGCATGTGAGCGAGCAAGTTCTCAAGCACATCCCATCGGCTGGTACATACTATGCGCGAATTATAGCGTGCATTCTTATTATCGGTATTCTCGGAAAGCGGTACATAACCATCATCTTCACGGTCTGGATGTAAGAGAGGGCATTTCTTGTCATGGATACAATAACCTTGAATCCTGATATATACATATAGTAGCCATGCAATGAGCAAATCGGTGCAACACATTTCTTTATGCTTACCAAAAGTAACATGTTCGCACTTTGGACAGGTCATCATGAGCAAACCAACAATTATCGCCATAAAAGCACCCACGGTCGTCACCCCAATAACGCCTGCACATTTTGGTATTGCGTAGGGATTCATGACGCGTCGCTTCTTCATCCACTGGGTCTCTCTTTAAAAGGAGAATCAATATCATTGTTATCACCATTTATCACTTTGCATACCTTTAGTATCACTTTTTCTCGCTCTGGAATCTTTGGCGGTTTCTTGGCAGCATCTGAATAGAGCGTCTCATCAACATACGAAAGATACGCGCTCTCCGCTATAGCTTGACTTCCAGGGAGATGAGGAAAGACGGATTGATCATGTAAAGCAACCGGATCAAGTTGCAAAGGTATAATGTCTTCTTTGATGGTATCGCTATCATTTGGACTGGTGTGTCGGAAACAGCAAGGATCTGAAATACACAATCCTGATGCGCTGCAAACATAGCCTAAGCATCGTATATATGGCAAACAGTACATCATATAACTTACGCGTAATGGCACAATAGAACTCTGGAAGTATCCTCATGGGCATAATCACAAGTATCCTCGTCAAAGTCACATTCGTCTTGCAAGTAGGCTAGACACAGCTTGGTTTTTCTTCTGTGATCCTAGAAAGCAGATCAAGGTGAATATTCATGACAGCGGTATCCATTTTAACATACATCTCTTGGTAATCCATGCAGGAATGTACATTCGTCTTTGTTTTTACATTTGCCTTCCCTAAAATGGATAATTTAGTACCACACACGCTTTCGCTAAAGGTTCACTTACTTATAAAGAGGACATACGGAAACGAAAGCCATATCATCATGGGCAAAATGGCATTGTTCTTCAGTAGAAAACTTGCATGTGCCTTTCTTGAAATACTTGCAAAGTTGAGTTTTGCGCTTGGATTCATCGTAAATCGTTAATGATACTTGGGTCTATTGCCAACGGCATATGTCAATGTCAGAACCAGTATGTATCAATGATGGAGTGATACTCACTGCATGCGACGAAGCAGGTGATGGTGGTGCTCGCAACATGGAAGATGGCGGCGAATCTGGTACTTGTCGCTTTACTGTTGCTGCATAAGATATTGATGTCAATGGTTTGGAAGTTTCTGGAGCATTGCTTGCATTGAATGACTTCAGAGTGGAAAACTTGCCTGCACTTTCATAGCCTTGTCTTACGATAAGCATGTTGACTTGATCATTGATTTTGTCTTGTTCTTCGATAGTGGCTTCGATATCAGGATGAAGCAAATTGCACCATCCCTCGTACTTTTTGCAAGATCCTGGGATACCATTCCTAACAGTAGAAAGTAAGTGATGCTGTAATAAAGCTTTGTAGAAAGCATCCTACCAATCTGGGCATACAGGTACTTTTGATGTCTCTTCATGAGCATACTTGCATGTTGCTTCAGTGTGCATACATCTGCTGTTCATGTAATCATAGCATAGTCGTGTCTTTGTCAAGTTATTCTTGTATGGTTTCTTCAAAGATATATCAGTATAGAAACAATCTACTTTTTCCCACTGCCATTACCTGCTGATGTTTATGCAGAAAAAGACATTTGTCGCCCTTATCACATGAATCCGGGGATTGTCGCCTATATATGTACATATGAATGAAAACGATGATTTTTGTTATGAGGATGGTTGCTTTTACCAAGCTTCACATGTATCCACGTTGCTTAGATCTTTATGCGCAAAATGACATTGGCTCTCGGTGAATTGGCATTTGCCATAAAAGTGATGATAGATGCATTTGGCCGATTTAAGTTTGCCTTTTGCCCCGGTTGTCGCTATTGTTGTTGCATCCTACAAATATGAAGTTAATCAGTTATTCTATAAGAGCGATGCGTGTAGTTTATCACCTTGATAGATGTGGTTGCATTGGATGGCTCTCGCTTTTTGATTGATGATTTGACAGGTTTATCGCGTTGCAGACCAGCCACATTGGCCCAGCTAGTGTTCTTTAAAGTCGATGATTGAGCAGGCAAAGTTGTTGTAGTGGAGTCTTGGGATGGAGTGTCAGCTGATAAAGACGGTGTTGTATCCGGCAACGATTGCTGATCATCATCAGTTACTTGTGTCGTCTCCTCAGTACTAGCCGTGGTTGCGGAGAATACAGGGCTTGTACTCTCTTTCTGTGATGCTTGATCGTCCCGTTGTGACACATTTGACATGGCATCATCATCATAGGCATCAATATTGGTATGGTCATCTGATGTTGGCGAGTCACTTTTGTGTTTCTGCATGAGCATCGATCTTTTACTAGGCACACACACATTGTCATTGCTTACATGAGAAGTTGATCATCATCATGATCCATGTGTGACAAGGGCGTTGGTTTGACCAAAAAGCCAGTTAATTCCGAAAGGTTCAATAATGCTTGCCCCTTGGCTTGGTCGATCTTTGCATTTGACAGAGGTCCCTTGACTAAAGCAAAGCTATAATACTGAGCAAGTATTTCTCCCTGTGCAGTATACACCACTTCTGGTACATAGCATGCTGGGTTTTGACCGTTGAGCATGACTTGACGGCCTTCAAGAGCTTCTTCAACACAATCCAATTTCTCAGCCCAACTTTGCATCACGTCATCATTGATTGCATCACTCATGCTACTTCGCTTAACGGCTGTGGGTAGAATATCCTCATGAATCCACGCGTTTTCGTAACTTCCTGAAAGAAGACAAAAGCCAAAATAGGTGACAAGTGCATCATACTGCGCCCTTTCCATATGCTCAATAGTATCATTTGAGAGTTGCATGTCGAGAAAGACTGGTGCAACTGGAAGAGATTCGCCCATTAATGTCAATGGGTGAGTAGTGTCCCTGAGTTGAGCGTATTGCTTGATTACACGAGTGGAACGGACCACCGCGATCATCAACTGATGAAGACGAGTGGCAAGCCTGTTGAAAGATGGGTTTGGAGCATAAATGCCCAAAGGAGAACATTTGAGAATAGGTGATGGATCGCTCATACAAGTGAATGGGTGAACGGAAGAAGAAAGAGTATAATTTATTTGGGTACGAGTGCATAAACTATATAAATCAGTGCACCACCTTGAAAGATGAAACATGAGAGAAATCAACAGTCCGCAAAAGGTAAACAGAGTGGGGATCATGTGCCTTGTGGAACAGTGGGCGATGCAGCTTGATTGTACTACTCTAGATCTTACAGGAGTGGTTGTTCAGGTACATGCATAAAAGATTCCAAATGAATACCAATGCTACTCATTGACTACTTTTTATCATTCAGACCAGGATATCTTTTTAAACTTTTTTTTATTATCGAACTGAAGTCATATCTACAGCGAAAATACCACCCTTATCATCATTCACTAGGCTTGTCTCTGCAAAGCGATAGTTTTCTTGGCGCAAATACTCCTCTACGCTCGGTTTAAGTTTGCTCTTCTTGTTGCTGTATCCTGATGTTCCCGAATGATGTCCAGTTCCAGTAATGATATACACTATTCCCTCATAACCTTTGAGATTCCCAAGTCGTTCATGGATCATGTCAAGTGCTTCGTCAATATGTAAACCATGCAAATCAACAAATGCCTCGTGCTGATTTCTTCCTTCAAAGATTCGCCTGCTCGCTTCCGTGTGCATTTCTTGCATCAACCTGTTATAATACTTGGCCTGATTCGAATAAGCTTTGGCTTTAGCACCATCCCCTTCCAAGTAAAATGCCGTGGCTCGACTGAAGAATCGATTTCGCAACATGCCATATTGAATTGCTTGATCACGCTATCCAGAGAAAAATAAGAGACATGCTATACCATATGACTTTTTTTTCCCCTTTCTTTACCTGTTTCATATATTCCTTGTTCAAAGAACTACCGGTCATCAGCCATGGTATATTCACTGGTTGTTTCAATCGCTGCATGATCCGTGCATCTTGTACGTTGCTCATAGTCTTTTTTGGCTTGGTTGCTTGTTTGACATTGACCTTTCGTTTGGCTGCTTCTGCGAAATTGATGGATGCAGATGGCGGAGATGATGATGTCTTTTTTGCAGGTTGCTTAATCTTGATTGCTGTACCCAGTGTAGGAAAATCTTCTTGGACCAGAGTGGGTGTAGCAGATTGGATCGTTGGTCCTTTGGGTTTATTGCAGCTGCTTTGTAGATCAGGATATTCGCTCTCATCAAATCGTACTGGTTTGGTGCTTTGTTGTTGTGGAGTGCTTTTGATTTTGCTGGCTACTTCTTGTACATCAATATGATGAGAGAATTCGCAATAATCTCCTTTCAAACATGATCCTTGTAACCTACATCATGATACATGAATAAAATCGCTTACATTAAAACATATCCAAACATACCAGAATTTGCATACTTTAACTTGAAGATCATGTGCGAACCAACAATCTTTACGATAGCATTCGCCTGCCAAGAAATGTCGACATACTTGTCTCTTTTTGACGGGTGCTGTTGCCATGGTAACTGTGGTAGTTTCGGTGGATGCTGATTGCACTGATTCATTTTGCTGTTGTTGTTTTCGATTGAACAATGCTTCAGTCGTTTTATCGAGATCATACCCATGTTCTTCCAAAGTAGCTGTTAACTCTGCTTCGTTCAAATCGGTAAAGATGGATTCAAGCATTTGTAAAGCTGACATGTCCTCTCCCACATTTTCAGCCTGTTGTTCTTCCATAGATGGATTGGTAACTGAAAGTGATAACTTGTTCATATCTTGGATTGTATCAGAATCGAGTAATGATCCTTGGTAGTACTGCAATGTCGGATCGAATTCTTTTTCATCTTCATGGGAATAAGGTTCAAATCGATCCCACCACATGGGGTCATGTACATGTTTATCTCCCCAAATACTCTTGACGGCGGCATTATCAGTAGGAGCCATTGAATTGGATTGAACAGGTGACCATGTCGTGGTACTGAGAGAAGATGACCATGGCATGGTGGGTTGATGATGGATAGATGCAGTTGTAGTCGTTGTAGTGGGAGATGTCATCGTGCCGTTATAATCACTTTTGTCTGCATCAAAGTCGTCCAGCAACTGTGCACTAAGTAGATGATCGCTTAATTCCACAACATCATCATCATTGGTTGCATGCAAATCCAAGCTAGTATCTGGATTGAAAGGATCAAACTTTGGCGCCGGTGGTTTTGGTACGAAAACAGGGGCAGTGATATCCAATGTCTTTGGATGACGCTCCGGTAATGGCGATGTAGGGGGGTTCGATAAGTTAGGGGATGTAGAAGGTGACCGACCAAAGAGCTATATATATATTCATTAATGGATACTCCATGTTTGTTACTATTCTATATACTACTTGCCTGGAATTCTCGATAGTCAGTATGGGAAGGATCGTTGCTCTTTAAATGAGTGGTGTTGGTAGTAGTGGAGGAGGAACTGCAGATAAAGATCGTTAACGCAATCATGTTCTCGCACGAGAATCTCGGATGTTTACTTGTTGTTTGGTGAGAATGTCAAGTTCCATTTGACGTCGAATCCAGCTGGATTGGCCATTGAGGGGAATGGGAAGCAAAGAGATGCACTATCGCGCTCGCCTTCGACTATGCAAGAGAAAAAACACCAAATCAAATGCTTCGCATTCAACGTGAGCCACTTTATTCGACCTCCGCACGCCTCCACAAGGAGAGCATTGCACATGATGCATACTGTACTCTTGATACTATCAACGTATTGCCATATTATCTATGTCCTATTATCCTAACATTCAATGTAATGACTTGGACATCATGTCACTGGATGACGATGATGAGTGTATGGTGATGTCACAAGATCACGAATGGTGGGTGTGTGGGTGATACAATAAAGCCAGGAATGTAAACAATGAAGAACAACATAAGATGCTATAGAATACATACCCAATTAAAGTGGATACCAATGTTTTCAAGTTTACATGGCTGTCACATCACAAGTAAAACCATGGTGTATCGATTCATTCCGATTATAAGGTTCCAGACAAGGAATTGTATTTAGCGTTAGCTTGAAAAATCGTTTTCTACTACAATAGAATATGCCAAGTTTCTACTATCGTCACCGTCAGTGGTTTCGGAAACGGATGGCTTTTCCGTTATGCACATCCAAAAGTTGTAATGTTGCTCAACAACATATGGGGTGTCATGTTAAAATGATAAGCAGTAGGATGGCAAATACACTCTGTGTAGCTTCCAACCCAAGTGCCAGCGAGTGATCAATGCTAATGCATACGGTATAATATGGGCATGAGCTGATTTTCATTGTATGGAAAATTATCCTACTTTGGTCTCGACCAGGGACGATCCAAGTGCGATCGAACAAACACAGCGGAGCGTTAGCACAAAGTGAAACCAGATGCCGATCCCCTTTCTAATATTAGGTAAAAAAGAAAAAAGAAGCCATAATAAATTCGATCATTGTAACCAAAGAGATAATGGTACAAGGGAATAATAAAGTAATCAACCAGTCATAATAAAGGCATCTGGCTATGTGAATAAGACACTGCATATCTATGTCATTGTGTGACATGTCATTGCTCGTTGCAAGTGGTCTGGATGACAAGATTACGCTAACGATCGATCCAGGGACCCGAGACTATCGGGTTTCAGTCACTCTCGTATCGATATCGAAAGGTTATAAAAGAAGGGTGTATAAGGTTGTCCGATTCTTCATTCTACACCACCACCTTTTCCTTCTTGATTGACGTGCTGGACACATTCTTTTAAATATACCAATACCATGTTCCGCTTTGCTATTCTCGCCCTTGTTATTATCGCCAGTCTTTTGACAGCTGCTGCACCTGCCGGAAAAATATCCAATATCCCAGCTCAACATACCAAACGCTCGTCCTATAGTGGAAAAGGCACATTCTTCACTCCCTCTATCAATGGTGGATCTACTGGCTCTTGTGGTGAATACGAGGTCGATGATGAATATGTTGTTGCCTTGGTACGTTATCGATTGTCATGCTTTATGTATATTGTTACTCATACAATGATTCCATAGAATGCAAAGCAATATGGTTCTCTCACATCAAAGAGTGGTTGGTGCTTTAAAAAGGTCCGTATCCACCATGATGGAAAACAGGTGGAAGCCGTCATAAAAGATGCATGCCCTGAATGCCAGTATGGTGATCTTGATTTGGGACCTTCTGTTTTCAAAGAGCTTGACACTCTCGTCAAAGGCATCATTGACATCACTTGGGAAGAAATCTAAAGCTATTGATTTTGTCATATACTGTGGCCGGTACACAGTATAACTCTTTTTGCTTTTCATGTTCATCCTGTATCTATATGTGTATTTTTATCCCCTTTGAATCCTGACAATAAACGTCATGTATCTTTACTCATTCTATAAAAGAACTTGATCATCCTTCACCCCAACATAGCCATTGGCAATAATGCACATGGTTCTCTTTGTGTAAAGAACTGATTTTTAACAAGCTCAAAGTCAGAAAGAGTAATGAACATTCTAAAGCAGTTGACACAGGCAACGTGGGTACTTTCGTCAAAATGACAGGTTCTGGATTCAAATGCTCCTTTTACATTTACAATTATTGCATTCACATTACGCAGAAATGGTTTCCCGCCATGTCGTGATCGAAAAGATTAAACCGGCAGCCTAGAATCCCGCTCCTTCATCGAATGGACATGGGAGGTTCCTCTGAATGATATATTCACAGTGAACGATGAATCAGTCTCTACCATAGAAGCGGAAATAAACAAAGCATCTATGATTTTATGGACAAGGGACATGGTTGCTACATAGATATAAGTGTGGAGAAGCTATGTTGTCATCAAAGTAAGCAAGCGGTATCTCTGTGCACCCATGGTGAGATTTTGGGATTCCCATAGCGAAAATGGCATTGTGCGACCTTCCAGTATCTGCATTGTATATGCACGTGTAACCAGCCAGTGCAGTTTGCATAATCAAAGTGCCTTAGCTAAAATACCGCATGTTCTATTCCATGTCATCACTTCTGGATTGATAGTCATTTGGTTTCTTCGATCTTGATTATATGTATGACATGACAACACTCTTGTATTAAATTTTCTTTTTGCATTCAAGATGCCTTGTTTTATCATTATCATCAAGATAAATATACAATTGGGTATATGAATAACAAATGAACAGGGGAAGATAGAGCTAATAGAACTAATCCTTAAGCACCGAGTCCATCCCATCATAATGTGTATCCCTGACCGAATAGCAATGCACTTGTTACCCTTGGCATCCTCTTCCTCACCTCTTTCAGCGTATTAACAAACTGTGGCAATCAATGAAACTTTGTTAGCTTAATATTGGAAGGAACTAGAAAAAACGATTGTGCTTTAGCTTGGAAGCATTATGGACCATTGACAAGTTCCATTACTTACATTGCCTACAATGACACTGGGTAGATCAAAGATATCTCGCTTGATAGTGAAACAGAATGTACAAGGAACAGGTTTTTGATGTGGCGTTTTCAGAATACATGAATACATGCATGACTTGTCCGTATTATCAAAGGCATGGGTTGAGAACTTTTCCCAGTATTCGACTGCTGACCGATTGTCCATCAACTATAATGACCCTGTATCAGATATATATTATACCAAGTTTCCCATGCTTCCTATTTACCTCATAAATATATGTTTTTTTGTTGAGTAATGTATCTCTTGGCCATTGTGTTAACAGAAGAAACTCCTTTCCCACGAGACACACCTCGCCTGTTCGTCGCCATACCACGGTGGGTGTTCCGGAAAAACTAATGAGCTTTTCGTATTCCTAATACCTCTCTCATGTCAGCTGCTTGCACACCCATATGGATACGCATTATGATACATTACCAAAAGTGTGCGTTGAATGCATTTCTCCATAAACACCAAATCTTCCTCTGTCAGATTCATAATGAGTGCCAAAAAAGAAGGTCGAAACAATGCCAACGCCCGACTGATCCGCATTAAATCCTCTCGATTCATCCTATCCCTTTATATCAGTGATCCTTGTCCACCACCAAAATAACACACACACTGTATTTACCTTTCCTTTACATATTCAATCAAATAATGGAATCCTTCGGCATAATTAAAAGGTCGTCTTACATGAAGATATACGGATTCTGGTGAACTCTGTTTCCGTCGATTGGTACTATTGCTCGTGATAGAACTGCTGCGTTTACCAACTGATGAAACGGAAGAAGGTGAAGAAGGTGCAACAGCAGCAAGGGAAGGCGATGACTTTTGCATGGGCGGAGTGGCTGCAATCGTAGCTGCATATTGTTGTTGTGGTGATGCATTTCCATCTTTATCGTTCGCTAATGGGTTGGCTCCTGGTGCAAATGCTACTGTGGTTGGCATTGGAAAAACGGATAGTCCTTGAGGAGTGGTGGCAGTGGTGGTATTATTGTTGGTCATTGCTGGTGCGGAGACATAGGATGCCATGTTGGGTTGTGCATTGGAGAATTGTAAAAAGCTGGTTGAAAGATCGCCTGTACTAGTTGTGGATGGTGTGGATTGTTGTTGTGTTGTAGTAGGAGGAGTGGTAGTGGTGTTGATTGACAAGATATTGTTACCATTGTCGAGATTCATAGAAGGTGCATTGGTATCATTTGCTTGGTTGTTGGTCGTCAGTTGTTCAAGTGGGTTTTGTAACATGTTGCCAATGAATCCATATTCTAAACCTGCAGATTCGGATCCAAAGCCTAGTTCCTGAAGATCAGCCAAAGACAAGTTGAGGAATTGACTCGTATCGACAAAGTTGGTTCCTATCAACATGATCAGTCACTTGTTTATAGCCAAGTAAAGTAAACTACCTAAAGAGGATTGCGATTGATCAGCCATTGGATCCACGGAAAAGGAATTTGGAAACACTGAAAAAGAGTGAAAGAAAAAGGAGACATTTAGTAAAATGCACTAGTCTTTCATTGATAGAAGAGTACTTGCATGTCTCTGTTGGCGTCGTTCCCGAGTTGGTGGTTTCGGATGCTTGATCCTGCAGATACTTTGCTTTTTTACGAATGGCATCGGTACATGTGGCTGCAAGTCCTCGTTTGATACACCTTTGGCATGGTCGAGCTATATATTTGTGTTGAAGTTTTAGTCCATGTTACCCATTCGTTCATTATGAGAATCAGTCGACTTACAATCATCGCAAGTCAAGTGTGCCTGGCAATGACGAATGGTGAGTTTACTAGAAAGAAAGAATATTGGGACAATTTACTTTTTGGCAATGAAAACAGGCGCGGGAAGCCTTTTTCCGTTTACTGCTTTCAGTATCTGCAGCGTCGAAGCGATCGAATTTCACAAAGTTGTTAAATTGGATATCTTGCATTGAATGATGATATGTCCAAGAGTGAGGGGGTTGTTTCTTAATGAAGATGAAATAAAGAAGCAGGTATCACAGCAGATGCATAAAAAAGCAAAAGTGTGGGGTTTGGTAAGGGATGGAAATGGGAAGAGAGAGAAAGAGAGACAGAGAAAGCCGCCTTTTTCCAGCGAGTACTGTGAGAAATTTGACCGCTGGTGTCCACATGACAACACGCCTTCTGTTTCGTTTTAGGAATCTCCGTGCTTTTTACTCCAACGCAAACTCACACACATTATATTCATCCACACTCATTTCTATCTTACTCTTTCCAATCTATGGGTTCATTCGATTCAATAAACAAGTATATCAATCATCCAAAAGAAGAAAGACAAACAACTTGCATATCCATTTGTTTTAGGTTTTCCACTCACCCCACACTCCAAACAAGGCTACCAATGAACATAATGTATCCCACCCTATACGCATTTAGTATTACCCCTTTTCCAAATGCATTTCGAATAATCCCCTTTCTCTTATAACAATGATCATGCTACAAGGGTCTAAAAAATACATTCATTGTAGTCACCATGAAAGGAAAAAGGGGGAGGACCCGGTGATCCATGGTGATGGGATGGAACGGGCACTGATAAGATTTTTGTACAAGTGACAGGCATCCCTTGCCTTATCTTTGGTTACACGTATCAATTCGCATCGTGGGTCATTAACATTATGCATGCATTCCCTTGTAGTGAATCAGGAGTATGTATTCCAATGTGAAAATGTCATTGCAGCATTGAAGTTTCATCATGTGCACGTGACATATTCAAATAACAAATGTGTCTTGGGAATCCGACCAGATGGATTTCCAGTGCATGTATTTAGATGATCCTTCTACCAATGACAGACGAGACTACAAAGTGTGTCAGAGACAGTCACCCATGTTCCTGACATCGGAGGCGCAATATTCCCCTAATCACTTTAGTATAAAGAAATCCCGATATCCCATTTCTTCCACCAATCAGCCAATTATAATAAAGCACCGGGATGTGACAAAGTACACAGCTTGCCTGGATGATTATGCTCGTTGCTACAAGGAACTTGTTCTAGTTGATAACTTTATCAACAAAAGACACGACATATGATAAGACCTGGGACTTTTTTAAACTAGTGCCATTATACTTTTTGACTAGAGCCGTGCACTAGCTGTAGTCATTACATTGTAGTGGCTCTGATTGATGGTGTCGACAATAGTATGTAGCGGAAGGTTGAAATACATGAGGTGATTACACATACACAATTGACAGGTTGCATAGAAAGATAATGAAATGTCTTGGTCAGTTTTATTCTTTGTATGATAAACCGATCTCTTATACAACACAGCGATGAATTCATACGTGGATATTACATTCTTCCATATCTGGTGCGTTGGTTGTACAAATTTAAAAGTTGAGCTGCATATAACGCACGGACCTGATTGGCGTCACTATAGTCCATAGTAAAATAGCTTAATCACGAGAGATAGATAACACGACAGTAAAGTATATCACGTTGCAGTTTATTCTTATTGATAGGATATTGCTTATGTGTACATTATATGCAGCTGCTGTAACAAGCGGGGTGGCAGTGAATGACGTGTGCATAAAATGAAGCAAGGTAACAGGAACAGCGAAAGAGCGCCTCTTTCTCCATTGGTGTTCCACAAATCAAGGTACGAGTAACTCCATTCACAAACTGCAGTACACTCACTGTTGTCAATGCCTTCAATGTACAGCGTCAATGGGGTGAATAGATGACGCGATCCGTGTCAATGGGCGACGCTTCTTTCGAATCTCATGTCACAGCAAGTTCGCGTGGTCTTCCCATGACTCGAGCTTCATTTCAACACAGCAGGTATGCTCAATCGTTGCATTCGTTTTATTACTCACTTTTGCAATTGTGATACTAAAGGTTCATTTTCAGGTTGCTGTTTTATCGTTATACAAGGACCATGACCGTCAGATGTATTCTTTGTTCTCGCTGTGCACAAGGAAGGGATCCAATATGTCGTTACATTACTCCTTTGGGTATGTTGAGTAGAAAAGCGTACGGTATGGTTGAATTGTTATCTTACAGTAGCTTTATTATAGGTTGAACGCGTTGGATATGGATACTCTTGGAGGAACAAGACGTTGATCTCAAGCAAGGCCGACACACATTATCTCATGGGTACGTATAGCATTGGATCTACAAAGCATATATATGGCTCATTAACGAGCCTTACAATGAAACAGCAGCAGCAAAAGGTCAATGGAATGGAGACACTGATATTGCAAGCAAGAAGAATGCAGTTGAACAATCTGGGAAAGGTAAAAGTGTTTAGTATAGGATTGTTGCATACAAGTGCACCTATACAAGTGATATTAGGGTCTGGAAGGCTTCCGCTCGGTTATATTATTATTGGCTGCACGTCAAGGTTGTCATTGTATCAATCTGTATTGCCTAATGGGAGATGCAACGTTCCCTAGTGCTTTAGCACCCATTGCTTTAGTACCAAATGCGATCACGTTGCGAGGCTTAATTTATTAAGTCATTCAAAAATGCAACGTCTGTAGCGTTTGAACACGCGGATCCACGGTATATGGAACCGAGGCTGACTGGTGAGGGGCTCATATATTTGGGTCACCTGTAATCTGGTAAATCGCGACCATGCTAGTAGGCGATATGGATTGGTACATTTGGCACTCCTTTCTATCACTTGTTATTACACTGGTCATAGAAGCATTGTTCGGATGGATTCAACGGCATCTTAGATGTGTCCAGTATGATAAACTGAAGATGGATATTGTGGAAGAAAGGAAACAAGGAGACAAGTTTCAGTTTTATAGTTGAAGATATACAATAAACGTTGGACATTGTTCCTCCAGCAGTTGCACAATCCCTGTTGTATCAGAATCACAAATCATTTACTCCTTGAACATCATTCTCTGTTATCAATTCTCGCCCATTAACATGTGTCATGGTACTTGCTAGGACTAGGAGTCCCAGAGCATGCAGCATATTATTTGCAATGAACATACTCCTCGGCATCCAAACCAAGTCCAAAGTAAATCCGTTCAAATGGCCCATACACAATCATATCCTACATTGCTACATTTATAGAGTTTCATCCCCCTTCCCTTCAACAACATCATATGCATGACCAACAATAATAGCACAATATCTTTATCGTATTTAGAAACAACCATCATCTGAAACAGGTTCCTCATCACTAAACTCGGGTTCCAGGTATTCTTCAAATGACTCGTACTCTTCTTCCACAGGGGCAATTGGATCTTGAAAAGGTGCGATAATACCGTATTGATGTTGTTTTAAAACCTTGAACAGAAGCTCTTGTGCCAACCATGCGAAACTGAGTAGCAAGTTACGGTTCTTGCGATAAGCGCCATAGTAGAGTTGTGTCTTTTCTTGTTCATCCCTATGATAGGTCACATAATAAAATGCTGCTGCTTTGGCACAATCTTCTTCAACCTGTTCACGGGTAGGTGGATTTCGTGATCGTTTTCTGAGCGTGACAAATTCACTGGATCGCCAATATTCTTTCAGTTTCATCATTTCTCGACGTGCCATGCTTCGTAACTCAAAGTAGCTCTTGTGCTCATCATGTCGATACGTACGGATGATACATCCCGTCATGAATTCAGCTTCAGTAGGAATACCAAATTGATCCATAAGACTTGTCAATTCTTCATCGTAGCGTCGTTTCATCCGGCGAGCACGTGCAATGAATTTCTCCATTCCAGGATAACGTAATCGTCCATCATACTCGGTTTTCTTGGTATTCAGTTGCTTACGGTAATGTTGAAACTCTCCTGATTTGATGGAACGATAGAGTTGCCCAAGGATCTTTTTAGATTCATAAGATGGTTTGTCTTTCTTCTCCATAAAATCAGGGTATTTTCCAGGACGGTATGAATCGGGTAAAATTGCCTTGACACCTGTCTTTGGGAAATCTAGGTTCATTCATTAGTATCAGGTAGATGAGTGTTGTTGTTGCTTCATATACTTACCCACAGCATGTGAATGTAGCTGTGCCAGTTCCATACAAAATACATCAAATACTCCAACATCAGACATATCTGCACGAGCAAGATGTGCATTGGCGATTAGACCCAAGTTGTCATTTTCAATATACTCGACGAAAAAGTCATGAATATCACCGATCTGCACTTGATCCACCTTCTTGGGTTCCGGTGGTGTAACATCCATTGGTTCTTTGTTGCGCATATCGTTGGGTGGATATAGTCGTTTATCCCATATAATGCTATGTACATCTCATATCAGTTGTATGTACTTTCATCCCATTGACGTACTTTACCTATAAGTGTCACCATCGAGATCACCACCTGACAGCATGCTTGGGACATCACGGCTACCCTTTGATGAGAACACAACCACATTGTATAAATGTTTGAGTTCTGAACGTTCTACTGCTTTTAATATACGTGCATCGCCTGGGTGTAAAGCAGGTGATCGAAAGACAAGACATTCTCCCTTGACAACATGACATGCTTCAGTGTGGCTAGAATCAGAGAGTTGGCAAAACACCTCGTCTTGTTTCAAGGTACCCGTTTCATCCATGATACCAAGCAAGTGTGCACCTTTGACAACTGGAATTTTGGCACGCTTTTTAGCTTCCTTGAGCTTGCATAAGCGATAAACATGTAACAAGTGTGCAATATAAGGATCACCCGATGCGAGAAAACCATGTTGTACCATAGCAGCCATTTCACGTGATATGCCATCTTCATCTGAATTTTGACGTAACATGGCCATGCAACGATCTGGATCTGAAGTAAGACAATCGAGCTCTTCAAGTAATTCATGCAACAACTCCAAAAATGATTCATCAGGTACACCCAAGGTTGAGAGGATCGCAATGATTTGTCGGTTGAGGAATGCAATAGAGCGACTGGATACTCGATTAATTTCAATCATACGGTGATCGGAATCGAACTTTTTTTGACTTGGTCGTAAAGCAAGTTTGCCACCTGCAATTTTGGGGGATACAGATAATACCCCTTTGGCACCACCCAATCGGAATTGGAACGCACTAGGATAGGCTGTGCCTGATAATCGCATTTTGGTAGTCACCATCATTGCCAAGCTGGAGGAGATAAGTCCTACACCATCAGAAAAGGTATATCCATTTCTCTTGACATCTGGTATCTCAAGCACTTGGTTCTCACGTAACTGCACTGTTGGATATGTAGAAGAAAAACACTGCATAAACAAATATAAGGATGCAGATTTTTCTCACACACACACACACACAAGATCAACATACCTGTCCCATACGAGCTGCATACTTGGCCACCACTTTTTCATTAGAGAAATCACCCATCCAACTTCGAATCATAGTAGCATTCAAAGTATCGGTAGATGCAAAGAACCAACAGCCATGTTCGCGTAACTGTGAACTTGAATAGGCAAGGAATTCATAATGGCGTGTTCCAATCTGGATACCATACTTGAGTGCATGCGAGATACGCTTATAGATATCGGCACTGCTGTGGTGGGCACGTGAAGAAGTTTGAAGGCGATGCTGTCCCTCTTCAATAAACTGGACACGAATAAAACGATCGGCATGTTTCTTGTAGTGACGTAACACACGATTGGCAGGTTCACTTTGTGGCAACTCGAGAAGAAGCGTGGTAGGAGTCACAAACACCTTGCGAATCTTGACATGATCCTTGAGCTTGCGTTTGTTGCGTGGTTTGTTTTCCTTTAGCATATCGGCAAAGAGCGGTTTCTTCATTAAATCCTGTAGAGCTTCGGTGGGATTCCAAATATGTCGTGTATCAATACTACTGGTTGCACCACTACTACCACCAACACTGCTGCTATCGTCATCATCATCCGTATCGACCATGGCCATCATATATCGTAAAGCACTGTATGCTTGAACAGGAGTCATTTTTGCATACAATGTATAAAATGTTTCATCCACAGTAGCAGGAATAATAATCTGGTGTGAAAAGTATGACTCCAGTGTGTAGTACATGTCAAAGTTCTTAATAATGGCACTCGGAATCGTTGCCGATGTTACGCCACCACGATAGGGATTTGACAACGTGGTCCTGTCATAATCATCCACCACAGAAATCTTTTTATCACATCGATACCGTGTGTTAGGATGTGGCACTAATCGACTTGCAGTTGCAAGATGAAGCACTTCATAGAATCGACTTCTCCCTTTGCCTGTAAGCGGTATCGCCACCCGAAATGCAGGCCATTCGCCAAGTGGCAGGTATTGTGTAACACCTTGTCGTTGTAGTGGGTCATGAGATGGCATCAAATCCAAGCCTTCATCTTTAGTGATCTCTGTTAAACGAGACCAATCGGATGGCTTTTTTGAAAATAAAGGGGCAGGATGTTCTTTCCAATACTGAGGTGGATGCTTGGCAATCAAGGTGAAATAAGCAACAGCATCATTGGCTGCCTTTTCAGGATGTAGACTATGCACTTCAAGGTCGCGAAAATCAAATTCAGCCTTGTATCCACCAGGCTCCATGCCAGGGAAGTAGCGGATTCCATCTTCAGGATCATTAAGACTAACTAAGTAGTGCTCTCTTGTAAAAAAAATGATGATTTTCCGAAAGTTGTACTTGATAACAATCTTGACATTGTTGTTGGTTTTCCACTTGGCTACCATGGTTGTAGGGTTCACCATGAAACCTGTCGTCAAAGACTCGCATGGTACTGTTGTGAGTTGACGTATCGTTTGTTGCTCTTGTCGTTGGTAATAATGTTGTCGGGGTCGTTGTTGTGGTGTAGTAGGCTTGGTCGATGGTTGTCTCCTTGGAAACACTTCTGGTTGTGGGACACCAGCAAATGGTGATGGTACGGCAGGAAGCGCACCGAGCATGATAAACAAGATTTGCAAGGGGAGGGAAAACGAAGAATGGGTAAAAGAGAAGGTTCTTAAAAAGGTCAATGATCAAACACCTTTTATTGTTTAAGCTATACAATAAACTTTGAATCCTGTTCCACTAACAATTGTGCAGATTTTTTGGCATCAAAGAATAAGCCATCTACTTCTTGAATATCGTCTAATGTTATCGAATCTCGTCCATTGATTTGTGCCATGATGCTTGCTGGTGTCAAGAGTTGTACAGCGTATCTATTGAACATATACATCAGTATTTCCTTATTTCATGCATCTTCCGGATCCCTTTACCTGAGTGATGTATTCACGCCCGTTTGTGCAATATTATCCACTGCTTCCTCGTCCACTGTCAAACCTTCCGTTTTGGCTCGGATGTTGATAATAACCTTGATCTCATCAATGGTATATGGGAGTGTTCGGATGATCAACAAACGGTCGAGTAAATCAATAGGAATACCATGTGGTGAAACAATATCTTCTGTACCCCTATTATGCAAATACATTTAGCACTTTCTTTTCTACTTGCTCAACAATGTTGCACTTACCGAATAGTACACATGCCTCGGTTGGTAGCGAAAATGACAATAGGTGATAATGGTGATTCAAGTGCACGGTTGAGATACGTAAAACATTCAATATCAAGCATGTGAACCTAATGTTTGGAATGAGCCCTGCTACCCTGTGATCCCCTTGAATGTGTCAATTTACCTCATCAATGAACAAGACACCGGGTACAAGTTCGGCAATGCCTTGATCAATATACTTGTTGACGACCTTGTTGATCTCTTTCCGCAACTTTTCAGTGATCTCAGTCTTTTTTGGCTTGAGAAGTTGACCCATCATGGACATGATATCTTGACCACCCTACAATCAATGATGATTAGATATTCACTTATCAACCATTGTTGTTAATATACCTGTGGTTTGGCATTGGCCACATCCAAATCATGCAGTGTAACATCCTGGATCACTTCCTTCTTTTTGTGTACATCACCCTTGGGTAAGGGAACATATTCCTCGGCATCCAAATCAAATTCTGAAGCAAATGCATCTGAACGACCCACACGCTATCAATGATCCTTTATCAGTACACGTACGATATAATCCCATAGAGACACGTTACCTTGACAGCACCGGTATTTGCTTCAATATAAATGACATCACCCACAGCAACACGCTCCTTTTGAATAGATTCATAGATGCTTGGATCCAATTTGAGTTGCTTGGTACCCTTGACAGTCTTTAAACCAATAATGACATGAGAGATCGTCTTGCCATAACCACCCAAAGGATTCTCAGTTTCTTCTGGTGTGAGTTCAGTCACTTCGCCTTCATAGACTTCCTTGGTTTCCTTGATACGAAGACCAATGGCACGTCGAAAGTTTTCCATGAGTACCTCGGTCTTTTTAATCTCGGATGAATACACTTCAGAACCAACAATAGGTCGAAAAGGCACTTTGGGACCCAATTCACGTGAGATAGCCATGGCAATAGCTGTTTTGCCAGTACCAGGAGCACCTGCTAACAAGAGTGCACGACCTGCCATCTTTTTCGACTTGATCAACTCGACCACAACACCACATGCCTATCCATAATTAAAAGTTCAGTGGCTGTTGCTGGATCGCACATGAGATCCAACTCACTTCTCTGGCATTCTCTTGACCGACAAAGCCGGAATGAATAGGTTCTGCTGAGCCGTCGTCACGTAAACCAAGGCCTTTGATGTGTGAATGAGCTGCTACTCGTTGTTCGCGTGGTGCGCTCTTGACTTGTTCGATTCGCATGGTGTTGTTGGTCGATGTCATTGTGTGGAGTCTGGATAAAGAAAATGAGAAATTTGCTCACTGCCGACGCGTTTCTTTAAAGCATTCCGACTCTGAGCAGCATTATTGTTGGCACAGTCATCTTTATATTTCCTTGACAATGATATTGCATTGGAAGATATTGCTTATACACCCCTTCCACCATGTAATGTTTAAGCATGTACAATAAAAGCGAAAACAATGACATTTTATTACTCGGTCTTTTTCACACTAGCTGAAGTATTTTGAAGTGAATTCTTTGCATCAGTACCAGAAGTACCAGCCTTTGCGAAATAAGCTTTCATTTTGGCACTAGCGTCATTAACATTATCTTCAACAAAAGATTGTGCAGTGGATAATTGCTGCTTGATGACAGCTTCACCGTGCTGAATATGCGAGTCAATGATACCCTTGTTGGACATGTAAAGACGGGGGAACACAAACGCCGAGACCACAAAGAAACCAATAATGGTACGGCTCGATACATGTGCTGAAATAGTCCATGTCAAGTAAAAGATAACGAGCCACTAGACATTGTTACGTATGAGTGGCATGACACACGACAGTATATAAAAAAAAAGGAGTGAGTCATACCTTTAAGCTAGTCATGCTATCTTCAATGAATACAATGCGTGCAAGAGCACGAATCACTGTCTCGGCAATATCCACCGCCAATGAGCTATAGTGATGAACAGTACGCTTGTCAATACTCGTAAAATCTTCCTTGCGACCAATTACACCGCTATAGAAATATGGCGCATTAGATACATATAAAAAAAGACCAGATGCGTTTCATACCTATATGGATGCACAGGATTTTTAGAGTCGCTAAACACCTTTTGTGTCTGCACAACAAATGTCACATAGATCAAATTGAGACCAATTCCGATAGTCAACAAGGCAGCACCGATTTGCAAAAGCGAGTATGAGCGTGCCAAAACAAGACTTGTAAGAATAACACCCAATGTGACACCGGATCGTATAGGGTTTTTCCATTGCAAAAGTTGATAAATCTGGTGTTCGATGCGTTGGGTCACTTCAGTGCGCTCACTACTGATACTGCTGCTGCTAGCAGTAGCATCCTCTAATATTGCTCATAGCATTAGTCTTGGATCTCATGATTGTACCCTATAAATTCTCTTACGCATGGATGGTGTAGTCGTATCCGTCATAGTATTAGTAGGAGTAGTACCACTCATTGGCTTGGTAGAACGCACGCTGGTGGGTTGATTCAAATCAGCAAGAACAGTTGACTTTCTTCTAGTTTCTTCAGGTGGTGTAACAGGCCGACGTGTAAACTCTGAATCAATCATGGATGATGAAAGCGACAGAAAAGAATTAAAACAAGAGAAAAGAAAACTCTGTTTGCAATGAATGGGTAAAATACAATGGTTTTAGATTATGATAGAATGATGTAGTAAAACGACAGGGGGGTTGACGTCGAACTATCAGCTATTATGGTGTGTCTGTGTGTGTGTATATACATGGAAGAATATTACAAGGGGTTCACACTACTATTACTATATTACGCCCATATACCAATCACCGCCATAACAGCTGCGCCTGCAAATACAAAGACAAAGCATCCTATACGTGTAATCGGCTTCATTGCTTTAAACCTGTCGTCAAAGAGCATCTCGGTAGCCATCAGATCCACTAATGACACATAAATTAAAATGCCCGCTGATAACGCATCAAAGATCCCTTGGGTAATCAAGGCCGTTTCTGAATAGGGGTTGTAGCCTGATGAGATAGCAATACCAATAGCTGTTCCGATGGGTGTCGTCAACGCAAAACACATGCACATGATGGTTGCCTTTTCCAAACATATCATCTTGACTTCAGCTATTCTTGCACCTAACGCAAATCCTTTAAAATACACATCAGCTCATCCCATTCTGTATGCCTAGTTCCCCCATGATTACCTTCAAAGAATTGATGAAAGCAGATGGCAATAAGTAAACCAACAAATTCATATTCTGGAGACACGCCCAGCGTGATGCCGATAATCAATGAATGCGTCAGAATACCAAATTCCAGTACAATCGTATTGAGCCACCGTTTCCTATCTTTTATTTCATCTGATTGGTTGCTAAACCGATTGTGTGCCGGACACGTGTTGAATGGATGATTATGATTTTGGCTCGGAATAGATAGAGATGGCGCAGGAATGGTAGGATTGCTGTATGGATGCGATAGGTATCCTTCAACAATGGTGGCCTGGTCAATCGATTGATGATCACAAACAATGGCTGCTGCTGTTGCAGGTCGATTATAGAATGGACTGGTAGAATGTAGCTGTAGCTCATCTAGATGCTTGAAATGATGCTCAAGTTCGTTGGATGCACAATATTCAAGGAGTTGCATGATCAGGATGGTACACATGGCAAATAATCCCCCAAACGCCGGATAGGCTTTATGCCATACGTATCCTAGACATGGTGATGCCAGTTTCTCAAGCGAAGGAACCATCATGTGAATAAATGCAGTTGCCAAGATAACTCCCACTCCAAATGATTTGCCTAGAGATATTGATTCAGTCAACAAGAATACGCAGTTTATTGTTTGTCATTACCATAAGTGACCACATTGGCAGGAATAGAAAGTGGAGGAACAAATCTGGACAAGATGGGTATTGATACACCTGCTGCGGATGCTCCACAAATGATAAAGACGGATCCAACGTGAAGTGGCCGGTCGTAATCGTCAAATTCTGATTTGTCGGCACTGCATTCATCAGCAGTATCTAAGCATATGTGTCATTATAAACATGTGAGTACAGTAACACTCTTTCTTTACCAGCTGCTACTATGGTAACGAGTAAAGTAATAATAATAATAATCCAAGAGGCATATGGAAAGGTGTCACCGATCATTAAAGAGATATATAAGAAAGAAGATCCGGAACATAATCCTGTTGCTCAGATGTCATGCTTGATCATGTCAACCCATGTGTGTTATATACGTATCATGATCAGAAATCCCCTTGCCAAATCCCATCAAGCCACCATCACTATCACCATTCTTTGTAGTTCCTTCCAATATATGCTGACCCAACCCTTCTATATCATTTCATGCATTGGTATCGTCGTGCCCCCTTATTCTCTGGTGATCATCATCAATTGGGATCTTGGAATTTATTCGTGCTGAAGGATGAGTTGAAAGGCAAAGCGAGACGAGAGTGTATATGTTGCATATGTTTGTGTATAAGAGGAAATATGACAATAATAAAAGGCGAGATGCGTATGCGATGCTATTACTGCTGCATTTCTGTATCCTCATCGGCTGCACGAATGTAAAGGACATTGTTACATCTAGGATAGAGATGAATCAGCATCATCCATACCATACACGTATCCTCTTTCTCTATACATACCTGATCAGCACTTCACCTAGGGTACCCACAGAGACACCTTCTTGGAACTCCTCGGTGTTTGCAAGCTATGATGAGCGCATTAGAAACAAACGATGCGATTAGCTTGTATCCGTTTCCATACCTGAAGATTCATATAACCATCAACCGACATGAGATAACCTTTGTACTCGCCACCCCATTTGAGCTTGACAATGACGGGCTTGCCAGTCAATTCATTCAGGAATGGCTTTGGATTGGTGGGTACAAACTAGAAAGAAGTTTCATGAGTCCAACAGTACGGATCAAAGCATACGATGCCACTTACGGATGCCATAGTATGAGGATAACGCGTTGAAGGGTTGTCCAAAGAAGCCAGCCAATTTTTCTTTTTGGCAGCCGCCTTCCCAACTCTGTGATTGGCTCCCTCTCACCATAACAACGGGTTATGGAATCGAATAGAATAGAAAACTTGGCTATACATAATCATTTTATAATGGATTTTATTATAAAGATATGATGAGCGTTGCTATGCTTATGGTTACATGGTTACTATGGTTGTTATGGTTGCTATGGCTGGTTACGGTTGAAAAGAGTTTTTTTATTTTATTTTAATCAAGGCACGATTTGCTAGCAACTGCAATACCTTGTTCATTTGGATATTTCTAGAACTGACAAGTTGGATATATCTATGGTAATAGAGATTTTCAAGGTGGATGTTGCCTAGAAAGACCAAAGATCATTGATTGGCGGAAGAGATACCACCCCCAGCAGCTCGAGTGACCTGCCTTTCAAACAACCTTCTTTTTTTTACCCTTGAACCTCCATTCATCGATATATCAAAGAATGCCAAGGACAGTTTCATTACTGGCTGGTGTGCTTGCTGTAGCTGCAGTAACGTACAAGTTGCGCATTGATGTTACCAACAATACCAACAACATTCGCATGCGATTGGACGATGCAAAGACCACGCTCGATCACGTTGCTGCCGGTACTGCCAGCAAGTCGCCTTCACCTTATCAATCGACGCGTCAAAACCTTTCTCTTATTGGTGAATCAAAGCGTTATCTTAGCACTCGTCTTGTGCCCACAGGTATGAATAATTCATGGGAACAAAGAACCGGTTATTGATGATCATTATTATCAGTCAAGGAACAGTGGAATGATCAAGTAGCTGATGTAGCACATCGTATCATCCATGCTGATGTATCTGGACGTGCCAAAAAGATGTGGGATGAGAATGTAGCACCCAACTTGAAATAGAACAACTCGCATCAATATCATAATAATATAATTCTGTACATGCGGATTTTATTCTCTTTCTTTTACTTTTCTACATTGTTCACGCACACTCAATCTATTTGTAATGGAGCCATTGGAGAATACAATTCCTCGTCGTTTTCAAAGACAACAACGTGCCTTGTCAGATCACTGGAGCGATGACTATTCGAGTGAAAAGTCGCCTGCTTATGCAAAAACGGAAAACTCGTCAGCGGCATGGTCTTTAAGGGACGATAGTAATGCGGAGCTTGTGGTTCCTCAGGTCATGATTCAATCTTTGGGAACACGACAAGATATTGGGCATCTAAGAGTGATTGTCTGTGGTGATTCTGGTCGGTTTGATAGAGTAGTAGTGGAAGGGATCGGGGGAGGAGGGAAAAACTGAATGGTATATTTTAATTGGGCAGGTATTGGCAAGACTGCCATGATTCAAGCATTAACAATGCTACCCGAGATCACTGCTTGTGAAGTAGCAACGGATGTAGAATGCAGCAATCCATCGTTCATGGCCAATTTCTTGGAAACTGACGAAGAAAAGGAAGAAGAATATGATGAAGCATCCTCTTGTGCCAAAGATGAAATAGGATTAAATATTCAGGAGACTTATGCAAGTACCATGACAGCTCCTTTTTGGAGTAGAGACAATCAACAACCCAATGATCATCAGTTATTCATCAAAAATATTTGTCTTGTGGATACACCTGGTTACGGTGCTTGTATTGATGTGAGTTTGTGATACGATAATAGTTGCATGGTTACTGACTTTACTTTAGGCACAATCCGTTATTACATCGGTAGCTTCTTATATTGAACGACAATTTCAAAAGACCAGCAACATGTTGAATCCAATGTATCCGAATACACCTGAAGTAACTCGACTTGTACACAACCCATATGGAGCACATACGCACGTCGATGCATGCATTTATGTTGTATTGGATCGTTTTAAGCGAGTGGATATTGAATACATGCGCGCAATTCATCATTTGTGCAACATCATCCCTGTGATCATTAAGCACGATCAGCTGACACAAGATCAGGAGAATGAATTCAAGAAGGATGTACTTCGAGAACTTGATGAGAATGGCATTGAAACATTTCCAACTACAAGCAATCCTTTTATTCTTTCCGATATCACTCATGTGGATGAATTACGAGATGCCTTGTTTTATTCTCATATCGAACATTTGAGACGATCTACAGCAACCAAATTCGTCACTTGGCGTGCTTCTCAAATCATGATTTCATCTTCAACCATGTCATCTACACTAACAGCTTCTACACTCACGTCGGCCGAAACTGTGGATCGAATGCATGCTCTTCGTACACGTCATGAACAAAATATGAATTTATACATTTCACGCTATGTCAGTGAGAAACGCAAAACCATGGAGCGCGACATGTTTGAACGAGAACGTGCCTTGAAGAATGAGCTGGCTTCAGTAGAGAGACGCAAACGTGCTGAATTATTGATCAATGAACTCAATCAACTATTTCAACAAGGCAATATTGACGACCTTAAAGTGTTACGACCGCCAAGTCATTCACAGGGCAAGGGGTCATCCTCGTCATCACCATCCTCATCATCTATCGATGGAAACCATATCACCAAGGGACGACCCGTACAACAAAAGCATACAGTAAACCTGATAGAAATAGTATTGTTTATCATTGGTCTTCACTTGATATTTGACATTGGTTCTTCTATTTACCTGCATAATAAATAAGGGGGTGAACTACAAGTGATACAACAGGGCGTTGGGGGGGATGTGCGTATTTTGTACCACAGGTGGCGTTCTTATCTTTATGCGGAAAAGGGTTTCCTGCAAATCTCTTTACTTGTTGCCCCGTTCTCCTTTTCTTTCTCCCATCTTTTTTCTTTACCAGTACTTTCTTGAACACATTCAGAATTCTACTATCCAATGTTGTAGAATTGTTTCCGATACCTTACCTCTTTTACTCTCTTTCTCCTCTATGATGGAAGCAACAATGGATCATAATAACACCACCTTTTATTGTTACGTTTCTGTTTTCAGTACAGATCATATTGCTCAAATTTCTCTCGGAAAACTTTCGCATCCAACAGAATTAAGACGACAAGTCCTTGTGCGTAATACACTTTTGACTTGTCTTTCCAGTGAACGAGCACAAGAAGAAAGTTGGTTGGATGCTTGCTTTGATGAATTATGCAATGATGATTTAGATGACCAACAAGAAAAACCACCACCTCCACAACCCATAAGCAACCATTCTCAACAATTGGTGCTTGCTCTTCCTATTTATCGTCATCATCATCCCAAGCAACCTGCTCTGTAAACAACCACCCGCCCCACTCTATTCAGTATATATAGTCTTTTTTTTTTTGTTCTTGCAATTGTATCTTGTTTTTCCTTTTTTGTTGCCCGCTACTGTAAATTAATATAAAAAGAGCCAAGGCCCCATGAACTGATATGTGCGCGTATATGTTGCAATGCGTGTGTGTGTATATAAATGATGTACTACAAAGGGAATGTTTGTTTGATGATAAGCTCATGTGGTGTTGGGTGATGGTGGTGCTCCTTTGTCTTGTTCGTTTTTGGAAATTAATGCGCTTGTTCCTGTAAGTGCGTTATAAAAAAGGCATGAGTTGGCCATCATGATAAGAGAATCCGTATACAAGTACCTGTTCCACAAAGCCTAATGCATTCTCCTTTGAAATTTCATGGATGCGAGACACCTTGCCCTGGAATGTGACGCCATAAAATTGATCTGCATTGGCAAGTAGCTCAGGTCGGAAAGTAGTAGTGATGAATTGTCCATTTGTTGACATTTGATGAATCATTTCTGTATGCGAAATCGTGAGTTAATAACATCATGTGTTGATCCTCTTTTACATACCGGCCACTGCAGTTCTGTATTGTGCATCCAAGTTGGCATCGATTTCATCAAACAAATAAAAAGGTGCTGGATCGCATTTTTGAATAGCAAAGATCAACGCCAAAGCAACAAGTGACTTTTGACCACCCGACAATTGTTGCATAATCATGCCTTCATCAGATTTGCTATTGAATGACACCTGCAAAATCATGCATGAGTTGTGAGGAAAAAACATCATCATCATCATCTTACCTTGATGGAAACACCTGTGTAACTTTCTTCACTGGTGGTTGCGTCGCCATCGACATCCATGGCTTCTTCTGACACTTTACGTTCAATCACCAATTCACCTCGACCCGCTGGTACCAATGTTTCAAAGATCTCTGCAAAGTTGTTGGCTACTTGCTGGAAAGTGCGTTCTATAGCTTCATTCTTTCGTCGATCGAGAGAATCCACAAGACCTCGGATGGACTAGATAGAGAGAGTATTAACAAGTGACATCATGCCATGTTATCAATATTTACCTCAGCAGTTGTGTCCAACTCTTCTTTTCGGGTGGTCAACTGATCCCTTTGCTTGGTAAAGATACCATATTGCTCAAATGCTTTCTTGTTGACATGACCATATTGTTGGAGTTGCTCGTTGGCACGGTGCAATCGTCGTAAAAGCTATGATGGTTTACTTTAGTTTGTGTCATGTCATGGATCACATGATCATACCTTGTTCACACTGTAACTCGAATATTTTTCAAATGCATCTTCAGGAAGCACACCAAGTTCTCTGATATTGCTGTTGACTTCTTCTTTACGTTGCAAGAGCAAAGATCGTCGCAAGAGACATCGTTCAAGGTTCTTTTCATATTTGCTGATACTTTGAGAGAGATTGGTTTGCTCGGTCTAATGCATGAATGTGTGAATCATTGTTCATCGATTGGGATATCTTTGACGATATTTACCTGCAACTGATCTATAGCTTGTTCTTGTCGTTCAAGTTCTTCTTGTTGCTTATCAATTTCAGTATCGAGTTCTATTGGATGAATATCATGTGTCAACCATTGCGTGCTTGATCATGGGAGAGAATCATCTGTCATACCTGCTATCCTCTTTGTCAACCGTCCTTGTTTCTTTGCCAATCGCTTTTCCTCCTTTTGTCGACGAGCAAGTTCATTACTACTACTGTCAGCAGTGGCACGTTCTTTTCGAGATGTCAATTCTTGACGTTTTCGTTTCAAATCATTCTCCAAACGATCTTTGAGTGTATTGAGCTCATATGACGCTTCAGCCTTGGATGATGAGATCTCCACAAGACGCTGCTTGATTTGCTCAATTTCTTTGCTGTTTTGTGTCAATAGTGCTTGTTCTTCAGGAGATAATGTCTGAGATGGCTCGGATGCAAGTTCTGCTTGGTAGCTGTTGATTTGTTGTTCCAACGATGCTGCATTTGCACGGATATCCTCGAGCGATTTTTCCTAAAAACATCATATAAGACAAGATGTTGAAGCAACATGATAATGATTACCTTTCCATCAATGAGTTGCTTGATGGCATCTTCTTCTTTGCGTAATCTGGATTCATAGGTGCTTGTATCGCCTTGGAGTTGTAGCTGCTTCTTTCTCGATTCAATAATTTGCAACTTGCTCAAAATGTCGGTTACTTGTTGATCCAAGTTGGCAACCTGTTGTCTAATTTCTTGACCACGGTTTGTTTCTTCAGTGAGCTTTGTTTGCCATGTTCTCAACTTTTTGGCAGCATCCAATCGTGAGTGTTGCAAGTCAACATAACCACCAAAGAGCGCACCACGACGATCCACTCGATCACCTTCCAAGGTCACCACGCTAAGATTGTGCGACTTTGAATAACTGGCAGCCACTTCGAGATTAGGGCAAACTGCTACATTGCCAAAGATTTGTTCAAAGGCCTTTTGGAAACGAGCATCATATTGAATCTTGTCAAGTGCAGGAATCACATCATTCGAAGTGGGAAACTCAGCAACACGGCTCTTGATACGGTTCAAAGGAATAAATGTAACACGACCCGCCTTTTGTTCATTCATCATTTCAAGCAATCGTGTAGCTGTTTCATCCGTATCCACTACAACATGGAAAAGACTGGATCCAGCTGCCACTTCCACTGCCACCTTGAGTCGCTCATCCACATCGAATAGTTCAAATATAGGTCCATAGACACCTTCCAAGTTGAGAGACTTTGTAATATTGGATACAGCTTCAAGTCCATTCGCCGTGTTCTTGTCAATGGTCGATGATAGAATACGTTGTGCTTTGCGTACTTCCTCATTACAGTTCTTGAGTGTCGATTCCAATCTTGCTTCCTCACGCCATAATTGTTTACGCTTCTCGGTCGCTTCATCACGTGCTTCTTTGAGCGATACTTCTTCCTCTGCCAATTCTTGCTGTAATGATTGTCGTTTTTTCAGCGTGTCGCGGATGGTTTGAATCTTTTGAACGCGTTGTGACACTTGTTCTTGAGCAGTTTTCTTTTCCTCTTCCAAGATGCGGAGCTATCATTATCACATTAATGAGTTATTTCCATTGATATATATAAAGATGACTTACTTGGTTGTTTCGAACCATCAAATTGGCATTCAAATCATTGATCTGGGTTTGTAACCATTCATCACGCTCTGCTTTGCTGCTGAAACGGGATAGGCGTGCTTGTCTGGCATGAATGTTTTGTTGTTGAACTTGTAATGACTGAAGAGCTTGACGTGCTTGAGTATCTGTTGCACGTAATTCTTCAAAGCGTGGAGTCAAATCGGCAATGTTCTTTTCCACTTGAGCAATCTCATGATCAATATTTCGAAGGTGCAATGCGACCTTGTTCTAAGAGGATTTAACACAATAATGAGTTCTCGTTGATTTATCCATGTGCATCATATTAGTAAATTACCTGGTATTCAATTTCAGTCATTTCGCCATACTCAAGATCCTTGATTAAAAGTTCCAACTTTGCCTTTGCTTTGACAATTGATTCTCGTTCTTCTTGCAACTCGCTCTTTTCATCTTCCAAAAAGGTCAAGGATTGCTTAAGATCACGGACCGATGATTCCAAACTCTAAATGATTAGGGTCGTTAATACCATCATTCCTTTACACTGTTTTGACCCCACTTACAGTCATGTTTTTATCATTGTCAACATATTCTTGGCGCTTATTATCACTGTTGGTCAAATCGCGTCGTCGTTGCGTCTCCACTTGTTCAAGCTTCTCATTTGTCTCCACTTGTTCGCGCATATAAATGGTGTATTCCAAAGAGCGACGTGAGCTATCCAAAGTTTGGTATTGTGACAATTCCTCTTTTTCTTCTTCCAATTCGGTCAAACGTGCTTTGATATAATCCAGCACCTCATTGATCTTGTTAAGTTTTGCCTCTAAAGTTCCATCGTCAATAAACACCATCAACAAGCGATTCGTACTATCATGTTACCTGTTTCCTCCATGATCTTGTTACTCTCGCTACGTTTTTGCTCGTACACATGCGTGCCTGCAATTTCCTTGAGCAGCTTGAGTCGATCTTCATCTTTGGCGACTGTCAAGGCATTGATCTATTATGCACGTTTAGTGCATCATTCACGTTTTGGTCAAGATGACTTACTCTGCCCTGAGGAACAATGTAATAAGGATTGGAACGTGAAAAGCCAGCACTCTCAAGCAAATTCATGACATCAGATTTCCTAAAAGGATACTGTCAATACCATACATGTGTATCATCCATCCTTTCTACTTACAAAACGCTCTTCTTGTCCAAAGAGTACTCATCAAGAGTCAATCCAATGCTGCGTCGCAAAACCACCTCGTTGTTTCCAGTCTGATAATAATTCCATGTCAATTAACCAAGAAGCATTCATACAATGTGATTACATACTGGGAATCGATTATCCGAATTGTCAAATACTATTTCCACATAGGCTGAAATGGTTGCTGAACCCGTGCCTTCCTATACGTCATTTGGTATATTAATATTTCACACCATCAACCTTGTTCCATGGTATAGAACACTCACATGCAATAAAGCTTGTCGTTCTTCCTTGTTGAGACTTTGGAAACTGTCACCGAGCACAAAGCGGATAGCTTACGAATAGAATGAGTTGAATAGCTAACGGTATCCAGTTATTCTCGCTTTACCTGAAAAGAAGTTACTTTTGCCCGAACCATTTCTGCCAACTAGTTTGTTTTTCTTATTGTTAGTTGAGACGAATATTAAACAAGGAATTGTAGTCTAGTACCAATGACATTGTGTTTGGGACTGAAAGGTGCAAACGTGAGCTGATCCTTGTAGGATTTGAACCCTTGAATCGTAATCTAGAGTGAAAGACAACCGTGTCAGAATACAAATATGCAATCCATTGTCGATGGAGAGGTGTCAATGATGTGTACCTGTTTGATATACATTTCTGGGTCGCGTGTTGGAAAGGTAAACGACGCGAGTTGGCTGCGCGTTTGAACGCGATCCCAATCAGCCCAATAATGGATGTGCCTTGGTGTGCCATTCCGACTCCGCTTCAACCACTGATACATTCAAGCACCATCTACATACTACAACAGCTTGAAACAATAGAATTCAGGATGATCACATTATCGAATCCTCGCTAGAATATGGTTGATAAATATTCATTTGAAATGGAAACTTGCAGTAGCTGTTATAATATAACTGTATTCAAGTACTGTTTATAAACAAGTGGATCAAAGACATGTATAAATATGCGCCTGCTTTATCTTATAGACATGATTGTTATTGGGTGCACTAAGCAAAGGAATAAATTATTGATCATGTCACTGCCAAAAATGCATCTAGCTGCAAAGAGCAATCTGAGTTGTATAACGGGGGCAAGGCACTTGCACTTATATCTACGGAGCACGAGTATCACTGCTCTTTTTTGAAACCTCTCTCTCTTTCTCTCTTTACTTTATATCCCTCTTTCCGAGATGCCGTCTGCTACTGTTGATCAGGCACTCGCGATTTATTCTAAAGGCACCAAAGCCTGGTTCACTGATGAACAAGAAGGCTGGGTCTCTGCATCTGTCAACGCGATTGAAACAACCGACACTCACGTCAAGATCACTTTTATTAATGACACGGATGAAACCAAGGTACTACTACGAGTGACTTTAATACACGTGGTGGTTCTGACTTATTGACTTGTCAACAGGAACATGTATTCGAATCGACATTGGCTGCCCTGGAGAAAAACAATGCTTCCACCTTGCCACCACTACGAAACCCTCCAAAGATGGAGAGTGAAGACGACTTGACCAATCTCAGTCATCTCAATGAGCCATCAGGTATTTTTTTTTTCAAAGGATATTATTATTCAAGGATATTCACCGAGAATGGGATATCTATAGTATTACATACGATTCGCACACGTTATGGACAGCGTCAAATCTACACCTATTCGGGCATTGTACTGATCGCAACAAATCCTTTTGCTCGTGTATCCTTGTATGAACCTGAAGTGATTCAAAAGTATTCGGGAAGACGAAGAGGAGAATTGGAACCCCATTTGTTTGCTATTGCTGAAGATGCTTATCGGTGCATGATCCGTGAACAATCAAATCAAACCATCATTGTATCAGGAGAAAGGTAAATCTCTGTGTGTTGGGGGGGGTGTTAGAGGGGGAATCTCCTCTAATATGGATCTTCATAGTGGTGCAGGAAAAACTGTCAGTGCAAAGTACATTATGCGTTATTTTGCAACTGCTGATGATAAGGAGACCGTTGGCAAGAAAGCAAAAGGTTCTGAAGGAGCCATGACGGAGGTCGAGGAGCAAATCCTTGGTGAGTAGTAACAAGGGGATGTGGATACTAAGGGGAACAAAGGGGTTAATTGGATCATATTAGCCACCAATCCTATCATGGAAGCCTTTGGCAACGCAAAGACGACAAGAAATGACAACAGTTCCCGCTTTGGTAAATACATTGAGGTATGTTCATGATGACATCAAGTTGTTACACCTGTTATACTCATGATAATGTGTGTGTAGATTCAATTTGACAAGCAGTGCAACATTGTCGGTGCCAAAATTCGTACCTATCTCTTGGAGCGATCACGTTTGATTTTCCAGCCTGAAACAGAACGCAACTATCACATCTTTTATCAATTGTGCTCAGGAGCATCCGCTCAAGAACGAGAAAAACTTGGATTGGCTGAATGGTCCAATTTCCATTATCTCAATCAAAGTGGTACAGGCGAAATCAATGGTGTGGATGACACTGAAGAATTCAATATCACTCGCAAGTCATTATCAATGATTGGTGTCAATGATGATACACAACAACAAATCTTTCGTTTATTGGCTGCCTTGTTGCATCTCGGCAATATCGAAATTGGTGGACGTGGTGATGCTATGGTCTCGGATAGTGACGCTGCTATGAAATTAACTACACAATTACTGGGTATCAATACCAACGAATTCCGTAAATGGATTGTACGCAAGCAAATCGTCACCCGGTCCGAAAAGATTATGACCAATTTGAGCCCACAACAAGCACAAGTCGTCAGAGATTCCATGGCCAAATATATTTACAGCAACTTGTTTGATTGGCTTGTCAGCATTGTGAACGAGAGTTTGGCATGTCGTGAAGATCCTGATCGTGTTGCTACTTTTATTGGTGTCTTGGATATTTACGGTTTTGAGCACTTTAAGAAGAATTCATTCGAACAATTCTGTATCAACTATGCCAACGAGAAATTGCAACAACAGGTACTGACTGGAACGAGTACAATTTAAACACATTACTAATGCATTGTGATTAGTTTAATCAACATGTCTTCAAGCTGGAGCAAGAGGTAGGGAAACGAGAAATAGGTGCTGTTACATTATTTGACTTTTTGAACTATAGGAATACGTGCGGGAGAACATTGATTGGAAGTTTATCGAGTTTAGCGACAACCAAAGGTGTATTGAGATGATTGAAGCCAAGATGGGTATTCTTTCTCTATTGGACGAGGTATGAATGAATGTTTATTATTGACATTGCATATCACTGACAACATCCCAAATTAGGAATCCCGCCTTCCATCTGGTTCCGATCAAGGGTTCTGTAACAAGCTTTATTCTACATTTGGCACGCCCAATTATCAAAACTATTTCAAGAAGCCTCGTTTCTCCAACAATGCATTCACTGTCGTTCACTATGCCCATGATGTGCAATATGAAGCAGAAGGTTTCATGGACAAGAACAAGGATACTGTGCCTGAGGAACATCTCACTCTCTTACAAAACTCTGAATTTGAATTCTTGGCTACCATGATCCAACAAGCCAATTCTAGTCCTAATGGAAGTCCCAGTCCAAGCAACAGCATGGTATGTGTATCGCATCTTGATTCATTGTAGATTAGTATCACTCATGCTATTATTCGCTCATAGACCGACAACAGTCGCAAGGCTTCTAGTACTGCCAAGAAACCCACTTTGGGTTCCATGTTCAAGGTATGTGGATTGACTGAGAGTAATGCATCTTGTATACTAATTCATACATGTTATAGCTCTCCTTGATTAATCTTATGGATACAATTGCGCAAACCAACGTCCACTATATTCGTTGTATCAAGCCTAATGAAGCCAAACAAGCCTGGATCTTTGAACCAAGTATGGTGCTTTCTCAACTTCGTGCCTGTGGTGTATTGGAAACTATCAGAATCAGTTGTGCAGGTTATCCAACCCGATGGACATTTGAAGAATTCGCTGATCGGTATGTTGAATTTATTTTTTACACTGATTGAATGTGGCATTTTTAACATGTTACATTGTAGCTATTATGCACTCGTTGAACCACAGTACTGGTATCCCAAGAAAGATCGTGACACTCGCAAATTGTGCTCGGCTATCGTTGACACACACATTAATGATCCTGACAAATATCAAGTGGGTCTTACCAAGATTTTCTTCCGTGCAGGCCAGGTAATTAAAAAAAAGAAACCAAGGATGATGTTTGGATGTGGAATTAATGAGTCTTTATTAGCTTGCTTATATGGAAAAGCTGCGTACGGATCGTTTGGGAGAGGTGGCAACTTATTTGCAAAAGAATATTCGACGATTCCTTGCTAGAAAGCGTTATCTTCGTACCATTGAGCTTATTACTCGTCTTCAGCAAATTGCTCGTACCAAGGCTGCTAAACGTGAAATGGAACGATTACGTCAGGAACGCGCAGCTACCATCATCCAAACCTATTGGCGTCGTTATGCTGCACGCAAATGGTATTTGAAACAACGTGCTATCATTATCCAAATCCAAGCAGCATCACGTGGACTTGTGGGTCGAAAGCACTTTGGACAAATTCGTCAACACAATGCAGCCACTCAGATTCAAAAGATTGTTCGTGGCTGGTTTGCTCGTCGACAATATCAAACACAACGCAACCATATTGTTCGTATCCAAACATGTATTCGTCGTCGCAATGCTCGTAAGCAGCTTGTGGTGATGCGAGCTGAAGCACGTTCCGTCAGTCATTTCAAAGAAGTATCCTACAAACTTGAAACCAAGGTGAACGAGCTTACACAGAACTTGGCCCAACAAAAGGAGGATAAGGCACGTTTAAGAACCAAAGCAACTGAGCTTGAAACACATGTGCGTTCATGGATTTCCAAGTATGACGATTTGGATGAAAGAGCCAAGAACCTATCCAAGGTGATTGATAAACCAGGAGCTGATAGCGATCAATGGAGTTCCTTGCACCAACAACGGGATGCTCTCAAGAACGAGTATATGACATCCTTGAACAAGATCAAGTTGCAAGACAAGGAGATTGCTCGATTGACCGAGGAGTTGTCCCGTCAAAAGGAGGAAATTGCTCAATTGAAACAAGTTTCTACGGATACTGCACACAAACCCTTGGATGATACTGGCATGTCTGAACTCAAGAAACAGATTGCATCTCTCAAAACTCAATTATCACAAACGCTTGGTTCACCCCGTAAACATCAGCAACAACAACAATTGGCAGGTGCAACCACAAAAGCAACCACCAACAACACTTCACGTAATAGACGTCGTCATAGCGCTCGTCGTCTCAGTACTACCCCTGATGCTAGCCAAGCTGCAAAAACATCCAATGCCGATCCAAATGACCCACTGTATACCCTGCTTCAAGATGAAGCTTTGTTGCAAGAGGATATCCTTGATGGACTTATTCGCACATTCAAAATCCCAGAATCCACTGTTGAGCAACCTTTATCTCTCAAAGAAAAGACACTTCCTGCTCATATCCTTGGATTTTCAATCCTTCGAATGTGGAAACGTGGTTATCTTGCCGAATCAGAACGATGGTTGTATGCTATCATGGAAACCATTGAAAGACATTGTCAGGTAAATTATTGGACCCATCATGATTTATTATATATGTTAACATGTTATTTTAGAGTTTTGCTGGTGAAGAAGCCAATGTACCATGTGTTTACTGGCTTATCAACACACATGAGCTCATGTCCATCATCATGGCTGCAGAAGGTGATCTGCAACAATCCACACAAGCTGATTCTCAACCTCGATGGCACGACTTGGAAAAGATCATTGCCACCACAAAATATGAATTGCAGTGTGTACAGGATTGTGTATACAATCACTGGGTGGGTGAGCTTAAGAAGCAATTACATCGTCTTGTGATCCCATCCTTAATTGAAAGCCAAACATTGCCTGGTTTTGTCACCAACAGCAGCAGCATCGCTGGTCAACCTGCTCCTGTCACCATGGATGATCTCTTGACGGTGCTCAACAAGGCTCATTCTATTATGCAAGCATATGCTGTGGAACCCTTGGTAGCAGAACAAGCCATGAATGAGCTTGTCAAGTACATTGAAGTCACTGCCTTTAATGACATTGTCATGCGTCGTAACTTTAACTCTTGGAAACGAGGCAAGTATTTATACCTTATGTGTGCTCTTGTCAATGGATTCTCATAGAAAGTTCCTTTAGCTATGCAAATCCAACTCAATATCAAAACACTGGAAGATTGGTGCCGTGAGCATGACATGGGTGATGTTACTTTACAACTCGAACATCTTACGCAAGCAACCAAATTGCTGCAGTTGAAGAAAGCCACTGTAGAAGATCTCAAACGGATCAATGGTGTCTGTTGGATTTTAACTCCTGCACAAGTACACAAGCTCTTGCAAAGCTACATGGCTGCTGATTACGAGGTAAAGAGCTGGAATGTGGTGATGGTATCAGTATCACTCACTCTATGACAATAGGAACCCATTGGCCAAGATGTGTTGAGGACAGCAGTGACACGCACGGGTGAAAAGAAGGATGTGCTATTGGACGCCGTGCCTTTAGATGATGCTTTGTATGAAATTCCAGCTCCCAACCCTGATGCCACGGCAGACTCTTATATCCCTGATGATGTAAGTAATAATGACATGGATGGTACGCAGATGACTTAATGTTTTTATTAGCTTCAACTTGCACGACTCAAGCAACTTGTCACTACTCTTTCCAATTAAATCGTATATCTATTTCCTTCAAAAGCAATAAAGCGTAATACCATCCATAGAATTGAAACATGATTGTTCTCGAGATTACTTGGATGTTCATAATAAATGCAGACCACTATAAGCATACTCTGGTAATGACACACTTTTCTGTGTACAAGTGATTGTCGATGGGTGTCATTTCATAGGCTACTGCCAGGCACACCCGAAGATTCGGAATCTTTTCCAACAGGGTCAATTTCCCTGATATGGAAAATAATGCTTCCTTGTACTACCAACAAAAATAAAGAACTCGTTTCAGTGATAGCTTTCTTTGATTTATAGCATGATGAACACTCGTTGGTATGATGATGTGCATTCCCTTAAATTGCATCAGCTCTACCATTGTATCCATATTGGGCTTAGAAGGATGAAAGAGCACGTTGTTATGGTGTGCAAATAGTATTGGATTGGTAAGGTGTACATATCTTGTCCTCGTGTCGCCAACTTGTATCCTTTGTGTGCTACAAGCGTGTGTAAACGATGCGAAACCAAGCGAGTGAAATGATGCGCATAAATGTGTCCTCTGTGGTTGTCCGACGGTATAGACCACCTCAGGGGAATGATATAATATTCCAAATCATCTTTATCCCAGCCACGATGATGTGTGTGTATTTGGGAGTAATGATGATGCCAAGAATTTCGGGGGCAATGCTTTCCAACTCAATTGCTCGTGATTGTCAGCTTGCACAAAATTACTGCAATAATAAACTGTAATGGAATGTATTTTTCCCCCTGCAAGTGACTGGGTAACAGTGAACGTTATAACAAGCCATTGCAGTACCAGAGCGCGGCAAAACGGGTGTAATAAAGGTTCTGGATGTTGGATTCACGTTGTCCAATCAGCTGTACCCACGCCACGATACACCATCTTGAGCATACCTAGAGTCATTCAAGAACATGGGGAACAAGGTTGTATATGCAAATGCTTCTTGCTGTATACATTACATATTCATATGCAGAGGAATTATATCGTCACCCTATTTTGATTGGGAGAGAAAGTTGTTTTTATGACGAGACAAAGAATAATGACGCATGTACATACAAAGACGCATTTCTCTAATTTTAGAGTTGGAGAGACGCCACAGTGGGATGATCAACGGGAGAGAGAGTAAAGTCAAATCGCAGTACCCAATCAAAAAGGAATAACCTTTTCTTTGCATATTATATAAAAGTGACATGCCAAGGTCAACCGACACGCTTTTTCTTTCCGCTCCTCTTTTTTTTTCCCTTTTCCTTTATTAAACACATACACACCATGTCTGCACCAATGCCACCAGGTTTGACAAAATGATAAGGAACAAAAATTTCGAGCACAGTACCAACACTATGGAATTTTGGAATGACAGGATGGGAAGCTCGTCAAGCTCCTGACGGCCGATGGTAAGTTACATATTGGTTTTTGGGAATACAAGATGATGGAACAACTAATATATTTATATGGGTGTGTGTTTCAGGTACTACATTGACCACAACAACCGCACCACTTCTTGGGAAGATCCTCGTACCAAGTATAACCAACAACCACCACCTCCTCCTGCTTATGGTCAACCACCTTCAGATGGTCAAAACCGTGGTTATGGTGGTGGTTATCCTCCTCAACAACAAGGCTATCCTCCTCAACAACAAGGCTACCCACCACAACAGGGTTATCCACCACAACAGGGTTATCCCCCACAACAAGGCTATCCTCCTCAGCAAGGTTATCCACCCCAAGGTTACCCACCACAACAAGGTTACCCACCACAGGGTTATCCACCACAGCAACCTGGTGGTTATCCACAACAAGGTGGATATCCACCCCCACCTCCTCAAGGCAGTTATCCTGGTGGTCAACCCCAACAACAACAAAAGAAGCCTGGCATGTCTACTGGCATGAAGGTAGCTGCAGGTGCTGCTGTTGCTGGTTTAGCAGGTTATGGTATTGCCGAATTTGTTGAGCATGAAAATGAACAAAGTGAACGTCTTGATGATCTTGAACGTGAAAATCGTGAGTTGCAACGACAGCAGGATGAGATGGAACGTGAACGTAAGTTGACAAAAAAATAGGAGTGAGTGAGAAAGGACATGATTGACCTTTTTATCCATAGAACAACAGCAAGAATATTATCAACAACCCCCACCACCACCACCTGCTGATTCTTATCCACCTGCTGAAGGATATGGTGCTCCTCCCCCAGGTGATTATCCTCCTCCTCCAGAAGAATCAGGTCCCACCACCACGATTATCAACGAAGATGGTGGCTGGTTTGGTGATGATAAGCAAACCATTATCACTGAAAGTATGTTTCATCTCATTGCTTTTCTTTTATGCATGTGTGTGTGTATACTGATTATTTGTGTCCAGACCCCGATGGTGGAACTACCGTGGTTGAACGTGAAGAGGGTTGGTTTGGTAGTGAAGATGTCACTGTCACTCAAACGGATGAATATGGCAACACCACTGTGGTAAGTAAAAGCATGTTTACACTCTATTGATTTTAAGCTCATTGGCATGGTAATCTAGGAGGAAGAAGATTCCGGTTGGTTCTAAGCTAATCTACTACAACAATAATAAAGAAGCATATTTTTTAAGGTTTTCGATATGCATGGATGGAACCGACAATGTGGATCACACATATAGGATGGAACATGATTGTTTGCATTAAAACGAGTATATATATATATATGAGGATGATGTAGAGCGATTTGCCACTCGACAAGGATATGTAAGGAGAAAAAGGTCTACAATGGTGGGGGGTTGCCAGACTAGTATTAAGGTGTACGGGTATCAAATGTTACAAAGAAGAAATAAAGAGAATCATTCATTGCCTAGTATCCATCTTGGATTCGAGACGATCCAATCGATTGACTAGATCCGATAACAAGTGTTTAAGATCGCCTTGTTGAGAAGGTGTAGGTGATCCAGAACAAGTCCTTTGTCGACGTGTTGTGATGCGTGATTCCAATCGTTCAATGCGATTCACATAATCTTGTATTTGTTGATGAACTGATTCACGCACATACTTCCGTGTCAAATTCTCGACCATGGTGCTGGATGATTGCAATGTATGAATCAATGTAGATGAATGTCTGATTTGATCATCCAAGGTAGCTTTCAAGGATTTGGTTTGTTCAATATTGTCGTACAACATTTCAAAAGGTTGCAGGAATTGTTGTTTACGAGAAACGGGTTGTACAGCAACAGCAGGTGTCTTTGGTACAAGTGTCGCTGTTTTTAATCCAGAAGTAGTTGCTGTGGGTGGTGGTGGATACCGTTGCTGTGAAGGCACAATCGGTGGACTTGGAAACTCGGTTTGTGGTCGTGCCGTGGTTGCTGTGGTTGCCAACGTTGAAGTCGGCTTGTGCTTGGACCATGGTGCTGCCGTTGCAGGAGGTGCTCGCTTAATGACCTTGTTCAACCGTGGTTGCTTGGCTGATTGCAATGGATTGACAGGATTCTGTTTATGACCACGAGGATGTAATGGAGCTGAATGAATACTCGCTGGATCGCCTGCACCATAAGCAGGTGTCATGATGGTTAGGTTGGCTGGTGCCTTGTTATGGTGGTGATGAGCTGATCGCTTAAGTAGCAACGAAGACGGCTTGGGCAAAGGCAATTGTTGTTCATGTTGATTACTGCTGTTTTTGCTTGCATCCTTGTGGGGCATGAAGGACAATCGACGATATCCGCTTCTATAAAAGTAACAAAAAGAAAATGTGTGAGTGAGTGACAATGGTCATTTAATCACTTCTCCCTATCTTCATCCACCAAATTCTTTTTATATATAGAACACCCACATATATATATATATATATGTTCCCCTTCATCATCCTTGTATCAACCCCCTCCCCTTTTGTAACCTCCCTCATAATACATGGATATAAAAAAAACACTTACCCAGAAGCAGCTACATCATCGCGACATGGATCAAAACGAGTGCTGGTAGTCAAAGGTGTACTGACATGTTGTTGTTCAGAAGGAGGTGATAATCGAATCACAGGTGAACAAAGAGTTGTTGTATTGCCTTGAACTCGAAATCGAGCAGCACCATCGAGTAAACGCGTTGGTACGAGTTCTTGGTCCACAGCTGTAATAGAGATGGGTCTTAAATCCACCACCCGTCTTAGGAGATGATCCGCGTTTCCATGAAAAATATCAGATTCAGTCATGGTGCATAAATCAACAAGTGTATCCATTGACAATTGATGGGCAATATGAGCAACTGCACGAGTCGTGATGAATGGTTTTCCGGTAGTTTGGTCGGCACAGAACCATGAAGGATGTTCATAGTATGCTTTGCTCAAAGCATGTTTAGCATCATTATGGTTGTCATTGAAGAATAATGCTTCCAAATCATCCAAGCACAAAAAGCAACAATCCATATCCTTATTGCCTTGAATCATGGCGGGTAATTGCTGCTTGTCATTGTTGATGTGTGAAGGTGATAAAAGAGGTGGTGTCAAAGGTGTCGGAAACAGGTACAAGCAAAAACGAGTAGCTGGTGAGCCGTATTCTCCTAATGCAAGTGTGCGGATCTTCATGGTGTGAAAAGAGTTCAAGAGAAAGAGAGAGAAAAGGAAAATGGCAAACGAGCAACAAGAAATATGAAATAAAAGAGTGCGAGGATAAAAAAAGATGAATGTGTGTGGTGGACCTACAGCTCAAAAAGGGGAAAATCGATCGACAGTTTATTGAGTGCATTATTACAGATGATTGCTGCCAACGTGGACCCTCTCCCCAAGTAGTACTGTCGGGATCACACAAGAGCCAATGAGCATATTCAACCTAATTAACACACCGTTTTTCGCCTCCCGGGGACTAGTTGCCGAGACCGCTCTTTCGTGTTGTTGCCGCTCATGCGTAAACATGCATTCCACTCTTTTTCTTTGTGAGCGAACAGGGTACATAGGAAGGGGGGGAAAGAATCAAAGCTTAATTACTTGGCTCTTAATCAACTCTTATTTTGTTGCTCAACCATTTGTCTCAATTGGTGTTACACTGCACAACAACACACAAAAAAAGACTTTTTAGCAAACTAGTATGCCAAGAAGGATAGGCATCCTTGATTTCACATTGCCGCGTTATGCTGCAAAACATGTGGGTACCCGCTCTGTTGCCATGGGATTTGTTTGTTATGGGATCGTCGTCTATACTCTTTATATCTTCTTCACATGACTGAGATGCCTTGATTGGGAAGGCTAGAATAAAGTAGCATATCGCACACGCTGTCGTGAATGTCACACAAAAAATCATTCATCGCGTTGCTCATTGTCTGTCGCCAGAAAAAGATGATAATTGTGCATATCCCCCAACTTGAGAACGTTCTTTAATGAACATGAAATCTTTGTTGCACGCAGACCATTTACTCTTGACAAAGAGAGGATTCATTATTGGTTGTGCGCACTTATTATTGTCAGGCAAGATCACTTGCATGTTATCGGGAGTGCATGCTACGCTCACCATGGGCTGGGTTGTGATCCCACCGCAATGGGGGATATACATATTGTTGACACGTGGGAATTAATCCATGCTTACATTTTAGTCGTGTCATCATGTAGTTGTATTAAGCTCTCTTAATGAATCAAACAAGAACCTTGATCGTTTATGTCTCGATCCATGTATAATTATATGCTCGCAAATGTGCTTAAATCCTGAGTGGCGTGTTATAGCACGGCGTGGTAACACATCAGGGGGGAGCAAAGTTATCAGGGCAACAAACTAACTTTCTAATCGATTATATTGCAGATTCGATAATAATGTCATATACCGACATTCATTACATCGCCATCATTATTTGCATGGCCGACAGCCCGTCATTATCAATTGTCATATGTGTCATCATATCAAGAAATGAATGTAGCGGAATACAAGTCAAATCCAACAACTTGGCAAATTGGATCGGTTCGCCGCCGTCCCTGGCAAGATCGTTACACCAGTGCTATGACATCTTATTAAATTACCTTCTTATCCCCCTTTTTTTTTTTTTTTGTTCAACGACAATTACTCCCCATGGCCCGCCCCACCATTTTGTATCCAATGAGAGGTGGCGAATGATTTTCATCCCAACTCCAAGAGGGTTCCTTTTACTCATGCTACCACGTGTTGTTTTTAAAAGATGCAAGACTAGAAAACTTTATGAAAAGCATAGAATGGGAGACTATAGATGGGGTAATACATTGTTTGAAAGGAGGTAAACCAAGGGATTAATCGGCCCCGATACGATTCAACATTGAGCAATAATCACGAACACAAAGCATATCCGAGACGATATGGTAGGGTACACCTAAACTTGCAGCACTAGAATCCAGTGTTAGATCCATCATAAACGATGATGATGCATCCATGCCTTACCTTGAATTAGGGGGTGCTTCTCGAATCAACATGTTTCGGTCAAATGAGTAAAGTGTCTCGTCATTGCCTAAAGCAACGCATAATGAAGATCCGTTTTAGTGAAACTATTCCTTTTTTGATCATAAGTCACTCTTATACCTGATCTAAATTCACCGTGCAAGGAAATCTGTAGAAGATTTGCCTGTTCCGCTGCTTGTTGAAAAGCATCCAATACGAAATCCTCTGACCGAGATAAATCATGCATCGTGCTTGGTAACCGTTGCAGGGCTGATACAATGGCATCGGGACCAATGGATAGGTATTTGCCCATTTTTTCTATTCACCCGTTAACATATCATGTATACTGATCCATGGATTTATGTATTACTTACTTGAACTCTTGCCTTTCTTTAAATTTCGGCTAACGTCCGGCCATGTGATTGCAGCTTCATCATCCTCCATCATGCGTTGTTTGCGTCGACCACGCACCTTGGTGTTGGATGACTTTTTCTGCAGAGTGAGTAGGGCACATACAGAAAATGTTGCCGATTCGTCATACACAGCTTGTAATGATGGACGATTGGTGTCAAATAAATGGAAAAATCTATCCATGCTCCATGATCAATATACATGTCATTGTACGAATATGGGGAAATCTTACTTTGTAAGAAAGTCGAATGCTGCTGTTTGGCTTTGTTCATTATCAAAGAACGTCAACTTGGTAACTACAGGCATCTTTTGCTTCTTCAACAATGCTTGTGCTTCTTGAGCCGCCATATCCACAGGTCTCCCATCTAACATGGCAATGGCTGGGAATCGCTTCAATACATTTCTATGCAACATTTGTTAGCATCATCATCTTGATCACCGGTGCTTGTACCACATTGTCATACTTTATATATCCACGTTCTTGACCTTGTTTCAATTCCTTTTCGCAAACTGGGTTGCCTTGAAGTACCAACTCTCGCAAATGCTTAAACTTGCCAGGACCTGAGATGGCATCCAAAGCTGCCAGTGATGTGATACGGTTTTCTTCCAGTGATAAGTTTTGAATATGAGGAAGAAACTGAGTCATTGTCGAAATAGATTGAAGATTCTTGAGCGTGTTACGTGCAAAGGTAATCGACAAGGTCTATCATGCCACGTGAGAAATGATCCATATTCCATTGCTAATATCCACATACATTGGGAAACATTTCACCTGCAAGTTTCATCATGGCAGGTCCAACAAATTCATTCGCTCTCGAGTCACCAGGAGGTCGAATCGCGTGATTCTTGAGAATGGGATCGGCACCCATATTTTCCAGGTTCAACAATTGCTTTTCACTATCCCATCTAGATCGTAGAAATTCTCGAATGTAATCCATTGTCGTACTCTTTTGGACCGTAGGAGGAACCACTGTACTGCTGCCATTCGAATAATACCACGAAATATTCAACTAGAATCCACCTGTCAGCTAATGATATTTAAATCCCATGGATCACTTACCGGTCCATTTCCAAAGACATAACCATTCAATCGGGAAATAGCATTAGCAATAGCCACTCCATCCACAGTCAATAACATTTGTCCTTGATCCAACTTGACCTAGAATCCACTTTTGCATGAATACCACGTGATTGACTGACAACATTTTTCACTTACATCCACAGGTTCCCAAGTCTTTTTCGATTTTTGTTGGAGATAGGCAATGACATTAGGTTCACTTCCTGGAATATAGCCAGAGATCTATCCCTATAGGGTGAGTGTCACGTGACACCAAATTCATGCAACCCATTGTAATTACCAAGATATCGACTCGTTCCTTGGGCTCTGCAGTGACGGCTGCTGCTTGTTTCTGGAAGCGTGCACGTGCTTGTGAATTGTAGGGTGAACTAGAATCATCTAAGTCATGCCATATTCTTTATGTTGACAAATGTTGGACTTACAATCGTTTGCGACTCTTTTTTTTCTTTCCCATACCACCCATGGTGATATCTTCACTGTCAAACTTATCGGCAGGTTCTGCACTAGGAGTGACGGTAACGACTTTACCGGATCGTTGGGCAAGAGAGACCAAAGATTGAGTTCGTCGTCCTTCTCCTTTCATGGTAGATTTCTTCATAGCACCACCACCAGCACGTTGTTGTCCATGAATTGTTTTCTTCTTGTCGGTAGCTTTATCATTCTTTGGCGTTTGCTGACTCGAGATCGGTTTAAGGATCGTGCTTGATTTCAAAGAAGTCGGCGGTAGAGCACCACCAAACATGCCGAGTAATCCCTTGGGAGCATTGTTGGTAGTTGCATTAGGCGTGGTCGTGCTCTGATCAGTTGCCATGGCCTATTGTATTATCAATATTGAGACAAAGGGAACAAAGAGACCGAGTTGAGCTCCAACTTTTTTTTTTCTTGCATACAGCCGCCACTCAGCGCACACGCGGTGGTTTCTTCTCGACAACAACTTATTATGGTGTGGGGTGGCAACGACAATGCTGTCCAGAAATGGATCAAGCAACTTCAAGAGAACGATCCTTCACTGAAAACACTTCACATTCTGAGCATGAGACGCCTTTCGCAATCGGATTTCCAGTCGATCTTTGGAGCACTTGCACACAATACGACACTAAAAGAGTTGTATTGTTCAGGACATGAGTTGGATATCGAGACAATGGAACAACTCAGTGAAGCTCTTACACTGAATGATACATTGTCAAGTCTTAACATTGGAACATCCACTTTGGGCGAGAACAAGCAACTTGTATCCATCTTGTGCGAAGGATTGGCTGTGAATGAAGGACTACGACACCTTGATTTGGAAAACAAGGGACTAGATAATGATGCTATTGCTTTACTTGCCGACAGCCTTATCAAGAATGAAACATTACGATCACTCAACCTTTCACGCAACAAAATCACGGATGACATTATCGAGAAACTGAATGAAAGCATACGTGGATTGGAAAAACTTCATCTTGCTGATAACGCTATTGGTGCTCAAGGTGCTCGAACCTTACAATTACATCAATTGCAGGAACTTGACTTGTCGAATAATCCATTGATGGAAGGTGCTAGTGATCTTGCCGCAACTCTTCAAGACAATCATCATCTCACATTACTCAAGTTGGTCAATATCACAACGAAACAAGAGGAACAACAGCAAGATACACCAACACCCGCTTGTTCTGAACACGGCAATGCGTTGGTTTATCAATTGGCAACAGTTATGAAATCCAATCGTACTCTGACACACTTGTGGATCGACCAAAATGGTATTGAATCATCAGCTGTGGAATTGAAAGACTTGTGCAAAGGCAACTTGATTGAATTGAGGATGCGCGATAATAAGATTGATGATCAAGGTGCAGCATCCTTGGCTGATGGTATCCAAAGCAACAACACACTTGAACATCTTGACCTAGGAACCAATATCATTGGTTATGAAGGTTTTGGTGCCTTGCTCAATACATCGATTCGACACCTTGGTTTATTCAACAATAATGTCAATGGTTTCCCAGAGTCGCTACCAGGTTTGGAGCAAAGCGGCGTTGAAACTTTGGATATTGGCTGCAACAATATATCCATCACTGATCTGGAAGGCATTGTCCAAGTACTTGCACAACAAGGTGTTCCTCGTTTACGACTCTTGGAAATGGGAGGCAATGCCAAAGAACAAGACATGGATGCTTGGGAATCCGCTGTTGCCAAGTTACAGGAAGCACGAGCTGAAATTCAAGTCGCATGGAAACGATTCATGGAACAACAACAATAAGAGATAACAGATAGTAACAACCCCCCACCCCAACCTTCGCTGTTCTTATCCTACCTTGTATCACATCATCATCATTTGCATTTGTTTGTTATTTCAAAAAAGATAAGCATTTTAATCTCATAATGGATGACCGTGAATGATAAGCTGGATCGATAAAAATCGTGTTACATTAAAAGTGATAGGCCAAGATACATTCATTCCTATCGTCTGTATGAATGAGCATCATTGTGTGTGTGTGTGTGTGCCAAGGAGTTAGATTGCGTCATATGACGATTATACACTGATCTGGTATCATTTGACCTTGTTTGAACATTTTATAAAGTATGGGCACGGTGACACATAGCTTCGGAACGGGATAATGGACGACGCGTCTATAAAAAGGTGAACAACGCGACACATTTACCCTTTTCTTTCTATCCCCATTACTGCTCTTGTCGGATCAATTTTATTCCACATGATCAATTTACGATCCATTGCTACTTGGCCCCAGCGTGCTGGTCAACGTCTTGTCACCAACTTTAATCTTCACGAGGTGGGAATGATAGAGCAGTCACTCAATGAATTGACTCATGCATAATAGATTTCTGGAAGTCTTGGTGATCTGGGTACCTTGCTTCCGATCATGGTTTCCTTGGCTGTTGCAGGTCAAATCAATTTGACGAGCACGCTATGGTTCGGTGGCATATGGAATATTTTATCAGGTGTCATGTTCCAGGTACCAATGTGTGTGCAGCCAATGAAAGGTATATATACATGGAGAATCTGCTGTGACACAAAGCCATTGGAATTGACTGGTGTGTGTGTGCCGAATAGCCATTGCATCCACGGTTCTGTCAAGTTCGATGACAATTGAAGAGAACATGTCTGCGGGCTTAGGTAAGTCGTGGGAAAAGTCAAACAAGGTCTCGATCCATATGCTGAAAAATCATACCAGGATGTGCCGCCATTGTATTCTTTCTTGGAGCTACTCGCACCATCCACATTGTGGGTTCCTATACCCCGGTAGCTGTTGTTCGAGGTAATAATAATACCATACTTGGTAATTTCATCCATCCATGCTAAATCAGAATGTCCACAGGCATTCAACTTGGTGCTGCTGCTTCATTGATCAAAAAAGCTCATGATTTGATCAAGGATTTACAATGGACCATCACTGCAGACAATTGGTCTGATAACTATACATGGGTCTTGTTATCTTTTATCTTTGTCATGATTTGTTATCGTACACGCGTACCCAGTGCATTGATTTTGTTTATTATCGGCTTGATCTTTGCTCTTGTACGTATGTTTGTCACAGATCGCGACTTGCCCCTAGATCGTCCTGTAGCAGCAGGTCATTATCCCGATACCATCATTCGCCCAACTCCCGAGGAGTTTCGGACTGGTTTTGCCAATGCTGGTCTTGGTCAAATTCCCCTCACTGCTCTCAATTCAGTCATTGCTCTCAGTGCTTTGATTGATGACTTGTTTCCAGATCGTCATGCTGATACAGCTACTATTTCCATGAGTGTGGGTGCAATGAACCTGATTGGTTGCTGGTTTGGTAGTATGCCATTTTGGTAAGCTTCTATGATGAGTGTTCATATACACATGGGCATGTAACTCAAATTTATGCAAAAGTCATGGTTCAGGCGGACTTGCAGGACAATACCGATTTGGTGCACGATCTGAAGTATCCGTGGTGATTCTTGGTCTCTTTAAATTATTCCTTGGCATTTTATTTGGAAGCTCACTCGTGGGATTGTTACAAGTATTTCCAAACTCGATCCTTGCAGTGTTATTGTTTATTTCAGGGGTCGAGTTAGGATCAGCTGCTCGTGCCGTCAACAATGGCGTCACTGAAGAATGGAAACAGCGTGAGAATTGGACCGTCATGCTTATCACCATGGGAGCCATTATTGCCTTCTCTAATGATGGCATTGGCTTTTTAACGGGACTTGTTACTGCTGTTTTACTCGCCATGCAACGTCTTGGACCTATTCAATGGTGCCGTTGTGTCATTGATGGCATTAAAATGCTGCCTTACAATTGGAAACATCAAGACGCCTTTGTGTATCGCAAAGCAAGTAGCGATGTTAAACCTATCATGGATGCTGATGATACACGTCGTGATGGATTACCCAAACCAGTGACTACACCATCATCTTCTAGCGCTTCTGATACCCCTGTTGCTACACATCCACAGCCAGCATCGACCCATCAATCCTAATTTATGCTTATTTCCCTATCCTTATTATAGCTTTTACAATTATAAATCTTTGAGAAAAATCATTACTGCATTGATAGAATGGTTATTTTGCTTATGTAAATCGGTTGTCCTTTACTTCATCAATCTCGGTTGCTCCTAGTTCATTATGGCTATTGTACGTTCCCCTTTTTTAACACCATGACAACCACTATAATCATAAAAGTATGTTAACAATGAAACACAGGAAAGAATCAATACATCATGTCAGTTTAAATCCACAAGCCTAATATCCACGCATGATATACTCAAAACTTGAATACACAATCAAGGAATTATAATAGAGGAAGGAGATGTGTAAAGTAAAATGATGGGTAACAACATTCTCATAATGTGTGCTCGCAAAGAAACCTGTATGCCCTGATTCATTGAGTGGATTGGACCTGGTACATACATATGTACATTATCAAAGAACCAAGGTGCGATTGATTATCCATGCATAAACCTGCAACGGATATAACCAATCAGGGACCAGATAACAATGCACATAAACGAACAATGAAACCAATACTCCATTATCACGATATTTTCTATAGCCAACCATCACAAGTGACCATTATTAGAAAGAGATGTGTCATTGCCAGGGGATGCCAACTGGATTTTAACCAGATGCGGATCCAAATAAGGGTCGCATCATTCCCAACTTGTCATACTTTCCTCTTTGCAAGCTCAACTTGTTCAAACACAGCATGCGCAAATAAATAGAATGTTGTCGCCCATCAATATTCCACACTCCTCTCTCCTCTATCATATCTCTTTGATTGCTTACAACATGAAATATCCCAAATTGTGGTGGGTTTATCATTTGTTGCAACTTCTTGTGGATCCATACTGATACGTGTACTATGTTGATTGTGATCATTTATAGGTGTTTCATTGTTGTCATTTTACACAGCTTAAGGAAGCAACACCAAAGCAGTATTGACTCCACGTCCATTCTTCCTAACGGATGGTGTCAAGACCTTTTCATTATAGGAGATTGGATTTGGTGACATGATCTACAGTCTGAGGAGGGAATTGACATGGTGTGAACCAACTCGTATGTAAGAGGAGTCTACCTAACCCATAGTGTGCCCAACGTCGTTCTAACTTTAGTCAACTTTAATCATAGTGATGAACATTACTTTCGTCAGTACCTCGTACGCTGGAAAGGTTATAGACCTGAAGATGACCCATGGTGTGATCCCATACATTCATATCGAATACGATATGTTGTGAACAAGGGATTTGCTGGTTGCAGGCTGATGCCACCAGCAAGAATAATTTCGGCAACCCAAGATGTACAACTTAAAAGGAAGCTATAACCCTATGGGTGATCTTTCGATTCTACCTTGTTTTGTGGCTCCTGCAATACTTGCGCATAATAAAGCAAGATATGTATGTCTTGACAGGATTCCACGAATATCTCAAAGTGGTATTCGCCTTACATTACGACAACGAAGTGAATGGCTTGAGTGAAAAAGCAAGAAAGAATCTGTGAAATCAGGTCCCGTGTGTATATTGGAATGCTTCCAGACGATGTTGACGAAACAAGGATCGATAACATATGCAACAGTATCGATCTGGCGAAACGATATCACTACTCCATGATCTGCAATTGTCAATACTGGGTTAAACACGGTGTTCGCTTCATCATTATTATACACCGATCGAACCAACTTCGCGATCAACAATGCGACGCTAGTGTGCATGTTGCCAGCGTATAAAATGCCAGAGAGATCAGGATATGTATAGATTTATTAGTGTTCCTGAATCAAATGACAACCGACGTGAATGTGACTTATCATTTGCTCTTGACAGAATGGCAAAAAAAAAGAACGAAAGGAACTTCAGCTCCCACCGTGACGGAAACGCAGCAGAAAACATGTGCATGCTTGCAGACTTTCAATCCTGGCAAGCGTGAATTTATACGCTCTTCCCGCATGATGTTATTTAAAGTGGAAAATATATAGCTTCAGTCATAAAGCATTCTAATAAAGAAAATTGCTCTTCGACTACGTTGAATGCCATAAATGCTCCAAAGAGCATACTGCTTAAAGTCATGTTCATTCTACGTTCAGCAGCTCATGTTGAACAACCTTACATTTATCTATTCCACGCAATTCCTTTCATTTTAATATAGGTCACTCTAATGAACACCCACAGTTATGGATAACTTATCATTATGACATGTGAAGTTAAAAAAAGCATGTATATTGTATTTGCGAGGTGAGTATTGATACTACAGTTGTGAATGTGTGACAGATTACATAGCAAGTATTTTACTTTTATTCACATTCTCCATTCTATAAAGCAAATGAAAAAATGGCTTCCATCTCTTCAATTGTTCGTGGTAATATTTGATCAGGATGCTCGTACTCATTGGTAGGATCTTCAACGGCAGTATGGATGCGTTTGTAGGATTCAAATAATAAACGGATGGCATTATCCTGCACCTTGTGATATTGCTGTGAATTAGTCAAACGGCGTAGTTCAGGTGATGCTCCCGCACTGATGGTAATCAAGAATGAGTCAAATCGTGCCAATGCCGAGGAAAGCGATTCGGTGTCCATATTTTGTACTTTTGATAATGGCATCTATGAATCTTCGGGTTAGCCACTGCCAACATGGACCAATTTCCCATTGGCCCCGTATTTACCTTGGGATCATGATCCACGACAGCTTTGTTGATATCAAAGAGACCTGATTGTTTAAGTAAATCCTCATACTAAAGAATAATCTAATCTGTGAGAAATCACACTGTGAATGCGTGTGTGTGTTGTACAATGTTACCTGATCTGTTGCTAGGTCTTGTAGTAGTTGGTCCATTCTCTCGTGTAAAATCTCATGCTTTTTGCTTGTGAATGGGAATGGTGCCAAGGCAGCCTAAGGTAGTTGTGTTAGCTAATGATACTTTCAATTCCACATACACACGTAATTTTTCATACCTCGATATGATGTATGCAGTTGACTAGGTATATGTCACGGTCCACTTTTCCAAACTTGACCACGGATAATTCACACATTTGTAACAGCGGATCCACAATAGCATCGAGTGTTTCCCCAAAATCAACTTCAGGAAGTCCTTCTGTTGATCCAGATGTTGCCACCAGAGAAGAGTCATATGATGAAATAATCTCTTTCTATAAAAGAGAATTAACACTACCACCCTATATTGATCACAGCCATGCAATACTTGCCAATTGTAATGTCATATCCCTGATGACCGGCGATATTGTCAATTCACGTGAAGGGGGCTATATCGATTTAGTGTGTGTGAGCTTCATTGTGTATTATCAGCGATATATAAACTCACATCAGCAGATTGTAAGAGACGTTCTGCTTGACCATTGATTGTACGGAAAAAGTACTTGTATGCCATATCGGTAACACTAAAGATTTTGCCATCAGCTTACTTTTATAAAACGTGGAAGCTATTGCACTTACTCGCATAACACCTTTGATAATGCAGCATTCTTTCGAAGTAATTTGCTAATAGTGACTGCATAAAACTGGATCAGGTTGGCTACACGATATGATGTAATTGCACCTGGTTGTAGCACCAGTACTTGTTCCATGCGTGTCTTGAGCATTCCGATATCAGTATCCCATGTGATTCACTCTATCCCAACAATTGCATATGTACCTTGAGTGGTCTACATGTGCCTTCCATTGCATAATCCATCAAGTCGTTGATAGCATCGTCAATATGGATAATGGACTGTGATTGATCTTCCCCACTTGGATCCTCTGATTCTAGAGTCATATGATGGTTACAAATGGCAATGCATCGAACATGAAGCTTTCGACTTACCTCGATGACGCGAAGTGGCGGATTTCTGGAATAAACTTTCAAGCATTTCCTTTTCACTGGCGCATGCTTGATGGATCCATGCCAACATATCTCCAATATATCGTAAAGAATCATGCGCTTGCAATTCGATCGGTCGTGGTGTACCACCTGGTCCGCCTCTTGTCAAGGCGTTCATGAATGCACGTGCCACTGCTTCTCTTCGAGCCACAGCCAATTCATCCAAGATGGTCCTAGATTATATATGTCACGTTAGAACAAGTAAATGTTATGATTTCTTTCACTTACTGGAAAAGCACCGGACGGTATCGAAGTGCATGGAGTGCTTTTGTCATCAACATGCTTACATCGATACTATCTCCTCCAAAGGATGATCGACTCTCGTATTGTGTCCATCGATAAAGTTTCTCATATGCGGATTCTTGATGCATTGACATTGCTTCCATGATCTGCATACTGTACTCTGATAAGTTCCATGCACTTTGAATAGAACCATGTTGGACTTACCCAGCCTGCTGGTTTTTGGTCATTAAAAGGACGCGGCAATCTCGATGAATTTGTTTGAGATGTTCAAGGGCTGCAAAGAATTCATCGTCAATAGGTAAAGATGATAAACTGAGGACTTGGATCTCCCGTTCAGAAAGTGTGAATGTTTTCAAGAACTGATCGGCTACTAGGATTTGTGTATCACACGCCGAGCTAGATGAATATAACAAGGGAGCATTAGGAACATGGATGGATAACCAATGCGTTCATCCCTCCGTACCTGCGATCTTGTAAATTATGTGCTTGTTCAATCATCTCTGCTGTTTGATCACGTGCTTGATCCAGCTTGTCTTTCATATTGTTACAGACATTGCCCATAGTATCCACTTCAGTTTCCAATATCTCTAATTGCTTCCCTGACACGCGTTAGATACATCATTCCTTCTTTAGAATAAGTCTTATTTACCTCCACAAGTCGCCCCAATCCTTCAATAAACTTTTTGTTGACTTGAATTTCCTTCTTTTCAATCGTACCACGCAGGTTACGTCGCAAATCGGTTTCATCCAAATCAGCAATAGCTGAAAGTGAAGTCAATGCCGTCTTGACCTTGTCATCCGATGCTGAAGAACCCAAAACTTTATTGAGTTTCGAAGCAAGTAACTTGTTGGGTTTATTGGATATGGAGAGTTGCTGTTGACCGTCGGCTGCCAATGTCGTCTCGAGGTCAGTCATGGTCCTTGTGATGCAGGAAAGAGTTGAGTTTGAGTTGCACTGGTTCACCAAAAAGCTAAAGATTCAATCACGTGATGTTTTAAAGTAAGCGATAGTAAGTAAAGACTCTCTGATATTGTTATTCTTTGCTTCGTTTCTAGTACTCCAAGTATCCTCCTAAGCATTACGACGACATTCGTAATCGGTATTCAGAATCATACTCCTCATTGAATATATTTATATCCTCCATCGGTATCACCAAGTAGTTTTCTAATCAATAAACAATATAGTTCATTCATTCAGTACTTCGATATCCATCGCAGCTTCCCCAAATCTTAATCCTGACCACTATAGTTAAATAAATCGAAAAGATCCATGCAGATGTGTGTACTTGACGAGTCGCTATATCAACAAAAACCCCAGACTTATTTGGAGACGACCATTCTAGGGATGGAATACTTGCAGATGATGAATCTTGTCGTCAGGATGTTCCATTTTGTTTTCGGCATCAAAATGCAGAATAAAACAAGTCATAGAGAGACAAAAGGGTCGTGCATTTGTTATTGTTAGGCGCCTAGATGCCATGGCATGCACAAAGACCTCCTGCGAGGAGAAAACGAATAATAAACAACATACCGTAATGTTTATTTCTGTGGATCAATGCATCATACTATAGTGGATAGATGCAAGGGATGCTGTGTATAAAGGGATTGATGGATAAAGCAGTGGTAGATATGATTGAGCAGTAAGTGTAGGTTGTTGAGTGTTTACATCATAACAATAATTGATCATGCAGAGCCAGTGCTCATTGTTTGGATGGTAGGTGCTCCGATTTTGGTGTATCACGCGCGATCGCGTATACCTGAATAAGCTGCACGATCCTTTTTCTTTTTCACGCTCACCCCAATTCACCCTTTGTTCACGCCATGCCACCATCGTCCCCGTCCTCGTCCTTTTTATTATCGTCATTGAAAGACTATACGCAATGCACTTTGGAATTGACTACAACAGTACGATCCACGGTCCTTGACCCTTTCGAACCTCCTCGATCCAAGCATTCAACAACACAACCCCTCTCTCGTGCTCAACAAAAGACTTTGGCAGTGAAATTGGCACCATTAGCAATGAAGATTGTCAACCAGAATATTGGATCGCTACACGATCTAAAGGTGCCTGGAAGGGTGGATACCGGTATATACAGTGGGACGGTGGAGTGCCTAGTGGATACGACATGCATTGCTTTGAGTGCGTTACGATACATGGCCACTTACACTACCTTGAGACCACTTGACATTGAAAAGCTCACATCCAACCTTGTATGCAAGCTCGTTGATCTCAAAGAGGTAGAAAGCATAATGATACGATGTGGAATAAGAACTAATAATGTATATAATATAGTATACACGTGCATTGGATGAGTTATGTGCTCTTAAAGCAAGTCTTATCAAAGTAACCAAACTGGGTGAGGATACCAAACACGACAACAAAATGGCCAAAACCAAGGAGATGGAATCACCACGACGACGAGGATTTCTTACAGAATCACCTAATCGAGGCAACGAAACAGTACATACGCCAGGTGGTGGCTCATTATCAGCACCAACATCACCTCTACGCACATTCGAGACATCTATACAATATACCTTGACTCAAAAAGAACAATTGATGCTTCAGAAATATGGCGATCTCTTTACATTTCCTCTCGATTCAAGTATTAACGATCGATCCACCATTCTTCTTATTCTTGCATACCAAATGAACGCATTACGATGTTGGACAGATATAGCGGATGGTTTCTTTGTATGGGTAGGTATATCCATTGAAATCATTTACTACGATTGATGTTGATGCTTATATCCATCTTTAGCATCTTCCCCAATTATTGACACAATCAGGAACATTTATGGATTGGTGCAAACATCTCATGACGTTTGACAAAAATATGGCTACAAAGCAATTCGATGCAATGTACCGGCAACTTACACGAGCTGCAAGTAAGAACACTTCTTTGGGTAAGATAATTCCCCATCACCATGCTCCAAATCTAACCATGATCATGATAGAGAGTACGTCTTCAAGGACATTTGATCTTCAGACGATAGCTATCAAGGCGTTGAAACTTGCTGGAACCACACCTGCGAAAACACTATGCCATCGCATGGTTCAACTGGGTCTCACTTACGAAAAATCAGAAGAACAAGGTATATCTTATTGCAATCAAGAACCAAACAAAGTGACTCATCGATTCTTATTTAGTGGACTATCGCCGTATTCAGAACCTGTGTGCCGATTTCATCAATGGAATTGAACCAAATTGTGACGATATCCCTGAACTGGATGCTTATTTCACATTGAGCGAGTATTATGCTTATGCATCTCGCAAGGTATACTTTATATTCCTCATATTTTCTTTGTTCACTCATTCTTTTGATAGGCAAGAAGCTATTCTGGCGAGTTTTATGCTTACAAGTTCATGATGCGTCCTATTCGAAGTTTATTATCCAATGCGGACAGTTGCAAATATTATCATGGCGCATATGGTGCTACAGCCAAACTTGCTCTTGCATCTACACAACTAGAAAAAATGACCACATCGCATTCACGTGAGCCATCGAATTCAACAATATGACTCTATTTTCAACGACTGATATCTTCTTTCTGCAGAGATCGATATGAACATGACGCTTGAAGAAGTCGATTCATGCTTGCAATTGGTATCTGCTGCTTCTGAACAGGACAAGACATTGGATGAATACGGTGAGCAAGCCATGTGTTGCATGTACAAGGCTCTGGATAAATTTCGACAAAGTTGTACACGTTATTTCAATCATATCGAGGAACGATCCAAAAAGATCCAACAATACGTGACATCACGGGACGACCATGCCACTTCTCCAAGTGTTCGTCAATCCTTGACCACCAACATGCTTGATATGCGTGAACCAATAGCAGGCATCTTATCTTGTCTCTCCAGCTGCAAAGATGTGCTACTATTGATTCTTCGTGTATTGAAAAAGAAGGTATAAAGTGATATAGATGGAAAAATATACAATTCTCATCATGTGTTTTCTAGTCATGGCGAGGAAAAACAAAGCAATCACCTTCTCCAGGCGATGTGATGCGCAATTACATTGATATCATGGTTCTACTTGCGCGCATGAGATTCCAGTTGGAGGACGAGGATTCCTATTATGCGTCCTACGAAGATTTAGCCACGGCTGAACAAGCATGCGAAGAATTTGGATATTCTGCAGGATACCGATGGGTTTCTGGTGCGTTCTACATCCTGGGTGCAGCCATGGCTAATGCTAGCATGTATGCTTCTGCCATCTATCCGCTACGTAAGGCTTGCACATTATTGGAAAAATCTTCGAGTTATGCAACAAGTGAAACTGGCCGTCTTCATCTTGCCAAACGATATGAAATCCTTGGTACATGTTGTAGAAAAGATAATCGCTTCGAGGTAAATCACGACATGATGAAAGAATCATGTTTTCTTTTTTGCTTACTCACTCGCTTATCAAAGGATTCCATCAAAGCCTATCGATCTTCATTGAAGAAATTACCAGATTCCAGTATTCGATCCTTTGTCCAGGAAGCTGACAAGTTAGCTATCCACAGTCTCATTGAACGCAATCCACTCATTCCCAAGCTTATCGATCGCTATATGCGTGCAGCATTATTGGATGGTGTTTCGGCCGAGTTAACATATGCCAGCGATATCATGAACCTTTCAACGTTGGTTGCTGAACAACGATGTATCATTTACGAATGCGAGCTGCGTACTCTATACACATGTTCCTTCCAAACTGATTGCAGCAAATATCAAACCGAATTGATTGAGAAGCTTATGAAATACTATACTCCGTCTTTGTTTCCTATTCGAAGAGCAAGGTAAATTGTGTATGCCTAGAGATGATGATCCAATGTTTCTTACTGAGATGAATATAGGGTATTATTAGATCAACTACGGATTGAACTTGCCAAGAAGAATAATGGGACAATCACAAAGTCTGCCATGGAGTTTGCAAGAGAAGCAAGCAAGCTCTTGGAGCAACGGGTATGCATGTATGTATTCATTCATGTATGCGGTCACTCACATTTATCATAGGAGAGTTATGGCAGCGACAGTGATTTATTACGCTATCGACAATACTATCTCGCCTTATCACAATCGTGGATCGGTATCTGTGCTGAAAACGACCAAGTATTTTCAAAAGCATTCGCAGTGGCATTCCGACAATGGCGTACTTTGTTCAGAAAAGTGATGCCCGTATATCAAAATACTGAAAGTGAGTACTGATTCATTCCTGCTCTGATTTTTTATTTCCTCATCTAACATGTCGATTAGGCAGTAAACTATCATCCAACGACATCAAATCCATCCGTGCTAATGTGGATGATCTCGACAAGTTGTACGACCATTTCAGTGAGTATTCAAGTCATGTATATCATCACCGTATGAAGAAGCTCATTGATATATTTATTAGGAATGTTGGTTGACTTTTTCGCTGTTCATCGGCAACGCATTTATCAAATCAATACCCTTCGCCTTATGCTCAAATTGAACAATGGATTGAGACGATCCGCTGATGCGATATCATGTAAGTTCATAATTTCATCTTAAAGGAAACAACGACTAAATTCAATCTGTGTAGCATCCATTATCATCAGTACACGTATTGGCCATCTTTACGACGAAATGGGTTATCCTGGCAAGGCAGCGTTGGAATTTGCTCAAGTGAAAGCAGCTATCGCCAACATGGCATGCTCTAACGAGGCGGAAATCTATTATATTCTCTTTTATTCGGTGCATCTCGCCAAACGAGGCAAATTGGATGATGCGTAAGTATGGACCCCGTTTTCTTATGCCAGCGTACTAAGTTTCATTCAATAGCAAAAATTTGTTCAACACATCGAGAATTGTATGGGAATCGATTCGACGGACACAATCCAAAGACAAGCTGGAACATGGTCGACGTAAAGTCTCCCACAAGCTGATGTTGGCAGATGCGCATATTGTAGCATCCACCCTGTGCGCCATGATGGCAAGTATCATATGTGGGTTTTTTTTTTATCTAGTTTTCTAACCAGGAACAAAAATCATGTAGCAACCCTCTCTTGATACTGCCATCCAAAACTGTGAAAGTGCCTTACAAGTGCTGAGTACCTGTAGTCGATCACTCAAGCTGGAAAAGCAAGACAAGGATGAAAATACTGTCATGGAGGATCCTTTTGCAGAATCGACTGGTCAGCAAGAGGATCGAGTCGCCCATATGACTACAAGAATTATTTGTGACGAATCAGAATGGTCTATTGCTGAGGTGAGTTACAAAGGAAGAGACATTGTCACCCATGATTGACCAAGTGATTATTTTTAATAGAAAGTGGCTCTATGTCTTGAACAACTCAGTACATTGTACATGACACGTGGCTCTGTTCGTTACACGCAATATTATATGCAAAAGGGTCTCAGTCTTGGTGAAAAACTCAATTCTCGACTAGTCCAATTTCATTTCCTCCTCCACACGAGCGACTTTAATTTGCGATATGGTCGTCCAGAAACAAGCAAAGCGTATATTAAGAATGCTGCTGAAATCCAGCCACAGGTACTATATCTGGTATACATGGTTGGTGCTTTTATTCTCACGCATGATTTTGATAGGGTCGTTTGCACGTGTATGAAGATGTCGTGCTCAAAATGGCTGTTGGTGATGTGGATGGCAGTGAAGGTTGTTTGGAGGAAGCATTACAAGCATATTCAACCGCTGAGGAGCTATTGAAAAAGATCACGGATCGCGCTTATATTTCGAGTATTGAGTCATTTATTGAAATGTAAGTGGTTTGATTGATTTGCCAATGATATGAGGATATTGAACTCTTTGGTTAGGGATGAAACGAACGATGAGAATGATGAATCCGAATCCATGATCACGGAAAATAACCTTCGAGGTGGGTGAGCTATATATACCCATTCTATTATCACATTGCTCACCGGCATGAAATAGACGATGATGCAGCTCCCTTACACCATCTTCAAGGCATTAATACCATACGCAGAGGTAAAAACCAAAACAACTGAATCCAACACATTGCTTATGGAATGTTTTCTCTTTAGCCTTGGTTCTGGTTCAACTCGGTCGTATGTCAAAGGCCGTGTCACTTTTGGATCGACTTGAAGAGCTGAATGTTCATTCCAGTGATAAGGTAAACGAAGAGCACACAATGATCTCTAGCATTTATTTACACAATATTCTAGATTGACTTGAATTCTGCCATCGCTCAATTGAAACTCTTATTTGTGCGATATGAAGCTACACGAGAGCAGAACTCCATGTTCAACAGGGATGGTAAGCCAATCGTGTACCTATTGATATATACCTATACTGATTCATGGTACTAGTGGTTTTGATGCCATCCTTCAAAAGCCAACAGCCACGAGGATCAGTGAAACGCAGCCATGGGGGACAGGAGATACGAAGCTTACGAGACGGTGTTACATTAGCATTGGATCGTATGATGGATATTTATCAAACTAGTGCTAGAAAGACACGCATCAAGCTTGTGCAAGATATTTGCTTAGGTATTGGATATCTCATGTTTATGAAGAACGACTTTGCTACGCTTGGGAAAATCATGGTACACAACTATGCAGCGTTTGGTGCATACTACTTGGGTATGTTTGATCTCAAATGCATGACAATGGTATCCATGTATTCACACGACTACTTTATAGAAATGGGTAAAGGCGTGACTCTTCGAAGAGAAATGCGGGCTGAGCTCACATCCAAAATGAACTTGCTTGGCAACATGGTGGACCTTGGATGGCCTAAACGTATCGTATGTGATGGCGACGAGTCAATGCACAACAACGACGATCATGATGATGATGATGATCCTATGGATGTGGATGATGATGAAAGTCTCCAATTTCGAGTACGACCTTCTCGTCGAGTTGTATTACGTGAACAAGGCGACAAGTATTTTAAGCAACTACGTGACATGTATGACGAGGAACATGTATTGAATGATGCCGAGTTTCAAGAAAAATTTGTGGATATCCTTCCCAGCCATTGGACTGTGTGTTCTATCACCATGGATGTGGATAATAACGAGCTATATCTCGTACGGTTACGGTGCAAGGAGGAGCCTATTGTTGTCAAATTGTCATTGACCCGTATGCAAGATCGGTTGGCGGATCAGCCTGTGCCTGACTATCATGGTGCTGTGGAAACACTAGGATCTATCATTGCTGCAAGTGACCAAACTATCCAAGATGGCAAGACTTGTACTCGCAAACGGGATGTGGATGCATGGTGGTCGAAACGTACACAATTGGATCATCAGCTCAAAAAGTTATTAAAAGCCATGGAGCATGGTTGGTTTGGTGCCTTCAAGGTAAGATTGTAATAGTCGTGGTTCATGCGTTTATACTCAATTCACTATTTAAAAACAGGGGTTCCTGAGTGGATCATGCCAAGAACACCCAAAAGCACTACAAGACTTTTATGGATCAGTCAACCAATTGATTTACAATGCAGTATATCAAAAACCGCTCGATTCACAACAAGTGACCCGAAAGCATGTGGACATTAGCAAGGCTATTTGCAGTTTGTTTTTACGATTGGGCAGTGATCCTTCAAGCATTGAAATTGAAGATGCTCTTTATTTCTTTCTATCATGTTATGAAGCACATGATATTGGTGTGAATTATGCACAAATGAATATCGGAGAGGTACGTATGAATGCTTTGCATTGGTATTGTATTGAACCATCACTCATCTTTGTTTTATTACAGATGAGCGACCGTTTCCGTGATCTCGTTCAAAACTATCACATGACAGCAGAAGCAGCCGGCATCCATTCAATGGAGAGTGTTTCTAATGAACACGTTATCCTGATACCCGACAGATATACTCATCTCTTCCCTTTGGAAAGCATGGATGTTCTTCGCTCACAATCAGTCTCACGTGTACCATGCCTCTCATTCGTACGTGATCGAATCTTCCAAGCAACCGCGAAACATGCTGAACAGAAAGATTGGCAAGATATCACTGTCAATGGCCAAAGTGTTTATTACCTTCTTAATCCAGCGGGTGATCTTTTACGTACACAACGAGAATTTGAAAGCACCTTTAAAAAGTAAGTTGATGGTTCATATATCGAGTTTGCTTGTTCTTTTATTCATACGTGTTTTATCATGTAGGATGGATGGTTGGCAAGGCGTTGTAAACCAGAAACCGCTCGAGTTGAGATGGGATCAAATTCTTCAGAATCATGACATTTACATGTACGTGTAATTAAAGTGGGATAGTACAGTGACTCATTACTGGATGATAGGTACTTTGGGCATAGTGCTGGCCAATCCATTATCCGTGGCAGCAAAATTCGACATCTACGCAATGGACCCGTGGCCATTCTTATGGGTTGCAGTAGTGGCAGTCTTATCTCTCAAGGCGAATTTGATCCAGATGGTTACATTATGAACTTTTTACTGGGTGGAAGGTAACAGAAAATCAATGGATGATGGTAAACAACTTCCATTACTAAGCATTGATCCTCTACTAGCCCTGCTGTGGTTGCCAATTTGTGGGATGTAACTGACAAGAGTATTGACAAGCTATCTCGCACCATGATGGAGAATTGGGGATTGCTGCATACAAGTTCCACACGCAAGATGACTCTCACTGAAGCAGTCGCCAAATCACGCAATAGTTGTCGTCTACCCTATCTAATAGGTGCTGCCCCCGTTGTATACGGTATCCCTGTACATGTTCACCACCGATAATATAAATACACACTTAGCTACTATGTAATAAATGAAATTGTAAATACAAAGTTTGTATATTTAGGCTACAGATTAATTGTCATGATGTCCTAATTCTGATAGCAATGAATCTACTTGAGTTGACATGTCTTGTTTTTCCTCCTTTTGTTGTTGCGATTCTTCCAATGATAGGGTTGATAATGATTGACCGAGTGCAGGTGGAGGAGGAGATGTTTCTTGTGTGATATGACTGCTTGTATTGCTGGATGTGGAGGGCGACATGGATGGTGATGCTGATGGTGATGGAGCACGATAGTATCCTGGTGTGGACATGTGTGTCTTTGCGAGCTTCTTGCCTTCATCAAACAAGTTTTCAAACAATTCGCGTCCCAAACTCTTTTGTTGTTCGCTTTCCACTTTGACAAGCTTGAAGCTGCTTGAGAATCCATGATCAAAGAACATTTCTAAGCACTCGTTCGTAAGCACGGCCATACGGAATGAAGGCAATCCAATATCGATCACGAATAATGGGTTGATATCGTCGAGTAATAAGGATTCGATCCGTTGTATCCGTTTCTCGAGTGGTAATGCATTATCCACACGACCCAGACCGATCAAATTGGCTAGTTCCTCAGCACATGCTTCCTCGTCTAGATGGTTGCCACGTAGAATTTCAGATTGCTCGTGGCTGCGTACAATTAAATTGCATACAGCGTCCCATGCAAGAAAGGCGTCTTGATTGATCTGAACAAGTAACCAGTATAATTCCTTGACCATATCCACAATATCCACATTCTCCAACTTGTCGTCATGATCATGATCAAACATTTTGAAAAAGAGCTCGATTTGACCCATAATGTCCTATACACTTGCTGTGTTAGTAAGGAGCGCGTTGAACAATGATCCTTACATACCCCATGCATGATTTCACTGAATCCCAACACAGTGTCTTGGAAAGTAACACCAGGATGATCGTCTTGTTTGAAATAATTGTAAAGTCGTTGGATGAACAAGTCCCCTAATTGGCGCATGTATGCACTTTCAGCCGATTCTTCATGGGACACTTTAACCTTGGACCATGTTGTGACGCTGTCGAGCATAGCATGGAAGGTATGGAGATCCATCGTTGTGCCTTCATTCTTGTCGCCTTGGTTGTTACCATAATATAATGCACCAAAGTATTTGTCGTAAATGATGCCGATTTCATCCTTTTCAAATCCTCCCGTGTCATTGAGATGCCGAATGGCGGATCGCTTTGTATATGATTCAATACCAGCAACCACCTTGAGCTGGTTTTTACGGCGCATATCAGTAACCAAATCATCTGTAACCATTGAGAATTCACGATACTATGAAACATAATGTTAGAACCAGACGATATTTTCAACATGTTCACGATACTCACTGCTGTCAACATGACTTCATTAAATTTCTGTAATGGAGAGAGAACGAGAGATTAGCTTACTAGCCGTGTTCAACTACAAAGAAAGACTTACAGTGACTCTTCGTGCTTTCTCATTACGGGCATTGGGATGGATAGGAGCATCAAGTGTTGTAAAGAAGTTTTTGAGAATAGCGAGAAAAGCTCCATCGTCTCTTGTGTTGAGTAAATCATCACCGTTAAGTTTTAAGATAGCTAGACTAATATACACAGATGAGCCATGATGCACTTTGACACTTTGAATGACCCAACATACCCAATTTGGAACAATATCCGTGGACCTTCAAGGAAGAGATAGTCAAGGACACGAAATGCAAATAATAATGGCATTGAATTGACATAAAGACTGAGGAACCAGGGTAAGCATGCAACTGACAGCTGAACATCGGTCTTTTTGAAATGATTCCAAAGCATTGGCATTGTCTTTTCCACAAGTTGTTCAAAGATAATCTGATCCAAAAGTGCACCATACATCGAAGTACTATACGTAGAAATCAATAAGCAAATTCTTGAATTGCAAGATGCTCTGTCACTTGCCTATAGTAACCAGGACACATCCGATCGACTAGCACATTCAGAGTCCAAAAGGCTTGTTCTTCTGTCATGTAGCTAAAAGAGATACATTAACAAGTTGCTCAGTCAACAAATGGAATCAACATACATCAACATGGCCGATGTGACAATATTCATCGCTTGGCAGTATCCCAATTCTGGATTTCGCCAGGCATAAGCCGTCAAGACACGACGTAAACTATCAATGCCTTCTGGTGTTTGGTATGCTGCATATTCAGGAAGTGATCTAATAAAAGAAGATCCATGAGTATGACTTGTCAATGCCAATGAAGCCAACAACAATCACCTGTTCAAATCCTTTTCAATCTCTTCTGTTGATAAAGAGGATTGTCCTTCATAGGTCTTGAGTATATCCTCGTAGACACCCATATTGGCCAATCGCAGGTAGATCGATCCCGAGCATTCTTCCCAAATTTCTCCTCGAAGTGCATTGGGTAAACCAACACGAACAAGCTTGCCAAATTCAGGGAGTTTGACCATGGTGAGATTTCTGCCATGCTCTAGATAAAAAGTTAAAATGTTGTCAACCGTCCACAATATGATTTTACCTGCGAAATATTTCCTCCACAATTGTGTCTTGGCTCTATCCTTGGATTTCTTTGCATCGCCTGGGTAGCCAAATCGTACACCTAATCCACCGACAGGGTCTGTGACATCAATCAAGTTGTATTCTTCTTGTACAAGTTGCTCCGATTCACAGGTCTTGAGAAACTCCTTGAATAGCTTCATGGTTGGCTTTTGTTGAACAAGCTGATGACTCAAGAGTTTGCAGAAATGCTCGGCAATTGTTTTATGTACCTGTTGATCTAATTAGCATAGGAAGAAAATAAAGAGAGAGAGGAATACTTGCATGAAGTTGAAACACATGTTCCATATTGTGCCACACAGTGACTGACACGGCCGTACCATAAGATCCTGAATTGAGACGTTCGACACGTTTGATGGTATACAATGGAAGTACAAGTGAGCAAAGAGCCAAGTGTTGTTGAGGAGGAGCTTGTCGATTGATGGATTCAAAGCAAAGGAATGTTTCTGAGAGATAAAGTCGACCAGGAAAATAGCTGTTATGGATACCAGTAGGTTGCTCACATCTGGAATAACCGACTCGAAGTCCTTCCATCATGAGTCGTTCTGATAATGGAAGTCGAAAATGGAGACATAATTCGGTATTGCGCTTTTGTTCAGCCAAATCTTGCTTGAGAGGATTCACCAAGACACCACCGCCGCTACTCAAGCTGGATACACCTTCACTGTGTTGCGAATCAGGTGATTTAATACTGCGATCGAGAGATGGTGAGTTGGATGATCCTGGAGCTGTATCACCACCAGCGTTTCGTAATAAGCGGATCATGGCTTGACCTGTCAATTGAACAAGGACATCATACACCTACATGTAGAAACATGTCTCAGTCATTGCTGTTATCCATAGATATCCATTACATACCTCGTCACGCTTGAACATGTTACTGAAAAAGTATTTCTAATATTCGAATCAGCATTGCATACTATGGTTGAGTGTGTATATACTTACATCATCTCCCTTGGTGACAATTTGCAAGCTATCAGCAAACATGGCTCGTTTGGAATTTTCTTTGGTGATATCTTGGACCTCCTTGAGTTCAATCAGCTTTTTGGTCTCGACACCAAGCAAGAACGAGTAGAAACCCAAATAGTTTTCACTGATATAAAGCCACCCTTGTCTTCCATTAAGCGAGCAAGAGTAATCTAATCATTCCATAAGTAAGATGCTCTCTCTATATATCTTTCTCCTTGTTTAAACATACAGCTTACGAGACGCTCGGATGGAGGTACATCAAACAATTGTCGAAAAGCTCTTGAAGCACTGCGCACTTTTTCATCCGTAGAAAGTTCATCGGTGCCGGTGTCTGGATTGTAAAGTGTCAATTGTTAGGATTTGTGTATCACAACAATGTAAGAATCCAACCTTACCAATGGTAGTAACAATCATGCTGATCTTTTCCACGACCCAACTCTCCTTTTCAAATGGATCATCAATGGTATCCAATTCCGGAATCATATTTCGCTCAATCCACACCCAAGCTGCTTCAATACTTGTTTCAGTTTCTCCTACTGCAATTTGAAGACAAGTCGTATTGACATCTCGTTGAAATAGTATACGATAAGGAGGCTGTTTGGTATCAAGTCTATTATGCTTTCGTCAGTTGACACTTGATGAATGCTTATCTCTTATATCTTACACATTGGCTATTGTGCTTAAAAGGTTCTTGAATATTGGATTGCCCGGGGCATGAGACTTTTGCAAGATGAAATTGTCGACATGGCGAACCGTAGTCCAGAACGGTGTAAGGGTGATATCGGTGGGTGACGGTAACGTGAACACCTATCGACCACTGCAATCAATAAACCAGCTAATGGAGGTCGTCAAAGGGATTGGATACCTACATTACGGGGAATAGACGCTGCATGCTGCAATTCTGGCTGTGACATGAGTTGGCTGCATAGAAACTCTGAGTCGCGAGACCTCGCCAAACTTAAAAAGGTCCGAAACGTAGTTGGAAGCTAGCACACTTTATTCACTTGGATCCCCGACCTTGCCCATTCTACCAAATGCACACATGATATAAATTATTCAAGCAAGCTTTTCTTATTCTCAATGATAATGTTGCTACTACTGGAGATGATATCAGGGGGGATAAGAGAGAGATCTGGGGAGAGTGATCCTGTAGATGGATGTGTATGTGTTTGCGTAATGGATGTGCGCGTGTGTGTGTATATATATAAATGTACGTGTGTGTGCTATTGGACCAAATCTTACATGAACATTTCTTCAACCGTGGAATTACTTAGCACGCGTAACTATAGATGCATGGAAAAGTATAATAGTACATTCCATATCGATTAGTTTGCAGTACATGGAAAGCAACGACTGCGTCTTGAGCCCATCTCATATATTTCCCCCCGCCAACCTCCCACCCTTCCCTACACCTACCGTTTGGTCCATTCACGCGCATGACGATCATGTGTCTCACGATCAGTAAGATATTCTTGTGCAATGCTACCAACAAGTGGATCATCTATGATAACATGTTAATGATACACAATCTCTCTTTTTCTCAATCCCTATTGTCCTTTAGCACTTACGAGGATTGGGGTCGGTCAACAGTGAACAAATTGAAAGCAACACCTTGGAGATAGTGAGGGCAGGTGACCAATTATCCTTGAGAATATCCAAGCAAATGGCACCTTGACTATTGATGTTGCAGTGGTAAATGCGAGTTCTGAATGTGATCTATCATATCCATTAAGTTCCCATGTTCCAAATATCACACACACGCCATCATCACTTTACCTTGGGAGGCTTGAATGGATACTCCTCAGGGAAATGAACATCCAAAAAGAAGATACCGCCTTGGTAAGGAGAGCCAGAAGGTCCAGCAATGGTTGATACCCAATCAAACAAATTGTCACTCTTGGGACCAGCACTAATATCAATGTCAATGAATGAATATGAAAATATTCTCAAGTCTTACCTGCAGTTGGCGGGTGGATCAAGGGAAATCTCTGCCAACTCCTTGGAAATACTAAACATGGATGGTGGGGAAGGGAAAAAAAATCAGTCAAAATGGGTTGAGCTAAACAAGTTTACGTGTACACGCAAGCAGAAAGGCAAATTACCGTTTAGCACCAGGACTTAAGCCTTTGAATGGGTCTTTCTTTTTAGCTTTCTTGGTGGTGGTAGTGGCGGTAGGTGAAGGTGCAGATCGTTTACGATTAGTGGACGATGAAGTCGAATTCGTAGCGTCATTGGTTGGTTCACTAGAAGACGCTGTGGGAACAGCAGCAGGAGGTGCTGGTGCGTCAGATTCTTTTGATTCCTTCTTGGCAGTGCGAGCACCAGCAGACGAGCTCATGATAATAGTCAAGAGAGAGAGAAAGAGAGAGAAACGTATGTAGGAGATATCGATATCGAAGAAAAGCAAATGTTATCCAAAGTATGGTTTCAAGTCGGATAACGTTAAATGCAGTGGTGATTGCTTGGAAGAATAAAGTAAAAGAAAGAGAGGGAGGAACAACTGAAAAGAGAACGTCTTAACATATGGGTGGTGGAGAGCAAGAAGCGGTAACGGTCACTCTCTAAATCAGGTATCCTTGTGTCAGCCACCCATATCCACCCAAAAACGCGTGTATCTTATAGACGCGTCAATGTGACGCCAACATTTAATCCTATTCATTCTTTCACACCAATGTTGAAATAAGATAGTAGCGTGTGATTGCTCTTGATAATCATCGAAATGATATTGTATTGATCGCTATCACCCCTAGTCATCGTCAATCAAATCTAATAGTATACCTAACGAACATGAACACTACCAGCTCTGTCCTGAAATACTAGGCTTATGGTTGTAAACTGAAGACTTCTTTATTACCATGTTGGCGGGAATAAAACAACATGTTGTGCAATCCATGCTGTGTGCAAACCATGTCGTACGAAATTCATGGTAGACCGGGATATGTCCGGATACTGCCGATAATCTTTTCTTCGATTGAAAATGCAAGCTTTGGAATAATGTACATATAATGACATGAATCATATGAAATGAATTCACTCTATTAAATTATTTGGTTATATCTGTGCAAGAGCTTCTTATGCATCCCCAAATGATCCCAGCTTCATATAGTAATCATTCTGCATCCGAAACAACATTCTATACTCAAAGTATAAAGCATGAGATGTGAGATACCGAAATTTTATTATTCCCTATATCAATCATGATGGATAGCAGAGAATCACTGGCATCCATTAGTAGCACAGAAATGGTGATCCACTTGTTTCTGTTCCTCATACCTTGCAAGTGCTTTCAGGGACGATGGATCCTACGGTAAGCATTGGCTTTGTAAAAATCGAGCCATAAACGAGCAAACATATGACAAATGTAAAAGCATGGTAAAATATTTATCATTGACTGTATGTACCACATTCTTGTAAGGATTTTACCATGTCGTTGTCTGATTATTACCATATCATTGACAGATTACTACCAGATTCTTGCGAGGATTTTACCATGCCATTGCCAGGTTATTGTCAGATTCTTGCAAGACTTTTACCATGCCGTTGTCATATTCTTGCAAAATTCTTGCGAGGATTTTACCATGTCATTGCTAAATTATTGTTAATATCTTGCGAGAATTTTACCATACCATTGTCAGATTATTGTCAGATGTTTGCAAGGGTCGAAATGAGTATGACAAAGTGGGTCTTTGTTCGTGCTGAGATACTTGCTACACTGTGCATGTAAGGAAAATGCACACAGGCACTGGTGTGAATGACAAAACGAAAGCATGTGATTTACGGTGTCATTGTTGGTGGATAATGGTTCCTTGTCCTATATTAGGATGTTATGTATGAGGTGGTACTTGTGAAGACCATGGGAACAAGTTTATAATTAACCTTGCAGATGTGTCTTTATTTTCGTTTGGCATGTCCATTATATGATATTGACCTTTGTAAACGATGAAGCAATATAATTAAATACTGGAATGAAAACTACAGTATAATCCAACCAATATTCAAATGGTACATCAAGGGGATTATGAATAGTGGAATGTCGTCGTTCAAGTGACAGGGTAAATAAGGAACACTCTCGGTCATCGAGATCAAATGAAGCAAATGCCAATCATTAGAAATCCAACATGATTATGTCATGGTAGCATGTATCTGGAGCTTATTATAACTCTTAGAACTAAACAAGGAAGAGCATCGCTTACATATCACCCCTTTGGAACAGTGGGACAAATACCGATTCAGGGATGCATGTACTTTTCATTGCTTGTGGAAAATATCTCACGCGTTGAGCATGCATCCATGTGAACGTGAGTGCTTTAAAAGGTTAAACTGGTCGGCAAAACGTGAAATAATATTGCATGGCTTGGTTGTGTGCCTCGTAATACATGTCGTAGCATGATGTGATGTGGTATGATGGATGTAGGAAGGAAGGAGAAACTAGATTGCAATTATGGTGGCCAATGTGGCTCAGCCATGGTGTGTGGGGCTGAGGAGGAGTAGGAGTGTTATGTCACATCAATTATGCGAAAAGATCAACGTTGATAGATATCCCAGCAATTCTGCAAGCGATCGATAGCCCAATGGATGAGATAGTAACAGCATCATTGTTGTCATGGTATTGAGACATGGAAAGCATCATAATAATAGAAAAGGCGAATAGGATTGACAACAATACCATCTTAGGAACAAGAGGAATTGAAGAGACCTCACAGCTAGTCCCATTGGCATCTGAGAATAGCCTTTGGCCCAACAAATCACCCTTGCAAGTCCTGGTAACCATAATATATTCGCACATAGGGGTTTAGAAAAAGAAATCATATTTTTGCTGGGACCATATTCTTGGTATCGGGAAAACTATGTAATATCTTTTATTCGACAGAAATATATAAATATGGTGAAATGCATGACTTACACTCTACACCCTATCAACTCGCTTTTACCTTAACAATGAAGTTCTCGTTCCTTGCATTTGCTGCCGTTTTACTTGCCACTTCTTTGGATATGACCACTGCTGCTGCCTGTGACAAGACTACTCAGGTTGATAGCTGTGACAACCAGGAATGCACCTATCGAAACTTCAATGTCACCCATGTTCCTGATCCGCGCAGTACGTCCATAATGTGAATGAGCTTATATATAATCATAGTCAGTATCTAATGACTTGATTAGCGGATACCAAGTGGGATTACTTTAGCTTCTCATGCGTAAAACCCGAGGATCCTTCCAAGTGTAAAGATATAAAACAGGAAGATGAATGCCATGCATCCCAATGTAGTTGGCACGCATTCTATCGAAAGGAGCGCAAGACTGGTAGGTGGAGCATACGCGCATTCAATTGACCTATTGAATGATTAACACATGATCCTCTATCAAGGTGAATACAAGACATTTTCCTTCTGCATAGATCACGTCCAATGCGGTGATGCTTTTAAGGACAAGGATATCTGTGCCGAGTTGGATCACTGCAAGTTCACCGAAGAGTGGGGTATGTGTATTAAAATATTCTGATATCCTCGAATCACGATCATTACAATAATGGATTAACATTCCCACTCTCTATAATCAGGATGTGTTCACTATAATGAATAGCTTCACAGCAGCTCTTTCTCATCACATATGTGCAATTGAATAAAGACTTACAGGTGCAAGAGTATATGGTAATTCCATTAGCAACGCCAGTGCGAGGATTGTAGCTCGTAACATAGTGCTTTGTATTGCACACACCAATGGCATGGGTTTATCTTGAAATCTATTTGGATGCTTCCAAGCAATTGATAGTTATCAGCAGATACTATGGAACATTACTCTGAGAAAACATGGAAATGCCATCAATTTGAACCTTGCTTAATCCGTGAGCAACGTTACATTGGAAGTGCTTGTTGCCATCGATGCACTCCTGTATCCCGCCAATTGCTTACATGTGTTCCCCATTCCAATTCATATATGCTAATAATTGCAGCTATCGCTTCTTATGCACGGGTGCTACTTTATTGATAGTATATATGTTAAATGAGCTTGAATTGACTCATGTCAAGAGAATTGGTATATGAGATGTCTTAACACTATGGAAATGATTGAATTTGATGCATGCTACAAGATCACCCATTTCCTGCGAACCTGATCATATGAATCAATGCCAATAATAACATTAATTCCTTATATGAGTAATAATAATAAGGCGGGTACCGTTTTTACATAAAGCTTGTGACATTATCGTCAATGCCGACGTGGCTCAGTGTGCCACGAACAAATTCAAAGACAAAGCATACAAATGATTATCCGCACTGCATAAACCATTTCCACCCATAGATTGATGAGACCTCGGAAAGAGATACAGCATCACAGCCAGTGTACAACAACAATGACTCTTCAAGTATTCACACGTAACGCACAATGACGATTCAATTTGTTCGCGTACCAAGCCCTTAGAATCAACTTGGAGCCTATTATCTGCATTTATCTCATTAACTTGAACTTGCACACAAGGGCTTATTAGCAAAACCACATTCTTGGTGCATACCAGCATTATCTACATATCCGTTTATGCTTCTCTCTACAAGGACAAATATATAAAGGAAATGAAAATGATAATTATGTGTAGTTCTCTTTGTTCCTGATTTATTATTCCACCATGAAGATTTCTTTTATTGCTTTTGCTGCCATCACCTTATCAATATCAGGTTTCGTGAATGCGACTGTATGTGATAATGTTACCCAAGTCGATCGCTGTGACAAGAAAGAATGCACCTTTGATGTTTTTCACTATCCTTTGGATAAAGATGGTAAAAGTGCTGTATGGTTTAAATTGTTCTTCCCTTTGACAGAATGATATGTAGGCGTTGAAGACACATACAAGCGCTCATGCGTCTTGCATGATGATTCTGTGAAATGCCATGAAGAGTTTGATCACGAAGAAGAATGTCTAGCCAACCAATGTGTGTGGGAGTTCTACAGGCGTAAACATAAGGAAGGCAAGTGAACAAGATGCAAGAAAATGACAATCACAATACTGATATGACCGTATATCCGGTACGAAAAAAGGGGGCTGGTTAACGATTCCTCGCTGCGTTGATGAATTACCCTGCGATGCGTATGGTATCCCAAAGACAAAAGAGTTTTGTAATTCATTGGACAATTGTCGTTGGGATAAAGATCTTGGCAAGTGCAGTCATTGACTTTAGTAAAATGGATATTGTTGTGATTGATTTATTGTAATGTTAATAGGTTGCATTGTACGCTGAATAGTAACTGGATCATAATGGACCCCCTTCTGAATGATCATTGTGCTATACGAAATATATGCCATTCCTATGTTGACAACTATGATAGAATCAATTAGAGCTGTGTAATGTGTATATATTCATGATGAGCACTACTCAAACTCTACATTTAACAACGATAACCCATGGCAATGTATCTCTCAAGAGGCAATCACATGATCACAACTAGCACTGTGATATGCAAGAGACAAATACACTATAACGGGGGAAAGCACATGGTTCAAATTCGATGACAGCATGAGTGATTTGGCAGGTGTTGCATATCAACTTGTGTAACTCGACTACCAAGCAACACGGATGAATTAAGCCGACATGACCAGATGCTCAAGGAATAATATAAGGTGATAAAATGTAAAAGTACAAGACATGCATCGGATGTTTGACAGCCAAGATACAAGACTAAGGATTAGTGTGTATTTGTGAATACATGTTTAGTCCAGATAAAGAAACTAAATAGGGTGCAGGTGTCTGTGTGGCAAAACGCGGTCTGCAAAGTCCCGAACCATCGCCTGACTTTTTGTGCTTTTTTTGGTTCGCCCTTTTCCTTGACCACTTTTTCTTTTTCCACCCAATCTCGACAATGCCACCACTAGTCGAGACACAAGACAAGGAGTCCGTATTGGTATCAAGAGTCAAGCAAGACGAACGACCACCAACACCACCCGAGGACCAAGAACACCATCCTGATTACCGTTATCCATTGTACCTTGGCAACTGGAAGCGTTCCATTCCTTATGTCGATGACGACTTTTCACGCGACGACATGGACGAGCCGCATCTGAAACGGAAGCATACCATTCTTCGAAAACACCCTGAAGTGGAAAAATTGTATGGAACTGATATTCGTACATTATACGTGGCGATTGTCATTAATGTCATCCAACTTGGTCTTGCGTACTACTTTGGGAAAGGTGGTTCAGCATCGTTATGGGTGTATTTGGCAACAGCTTACTTTGTGGGTGCGACATTAACAGGCATGATTGGTGTTATTATCCATGAAGCTTGTCACTGTTTGATTACCAAGAACAAGATTCTCAACCGATATGTGGGCTTACTTGCCAACATTTGTTTACCAGTACCTATCGCACAATCCTTTCGTCGTTATCATATCCAACATCATTCCTGGCAAGGTGTCGAAGGACTTGATCCAGATTTGCCTCTCGAATGGGAGAAGAAAATGATTCGTGGTAACGCGTTTACAAAGCTTGTGTGGATCCTGTTATATCCTGTCATGTATGTCGTCCGAGGTGCATGCATGCAAAATGATCGACAACTCACTCTCAGCAAATGGGAGATTATCAATCTTGTGTTTTCCGTTTCTATGGATATTGCTATTCAACAAGTGTGTGGTTGGCGTGGTCTTGGATACCTTTTCCTTTCCCTTTGGTTTGGATATTCACTTCATCCTGGTGCTGCTCATTTTATCCAGGAACACTATACATTCGATGATGGTCAAGAAACATACTCGTATTATGGTGTGCTCAATGTCCCCTTTATGAATATTGGATACCACAATGAACATCACGATTTTCAAAAGGTAAATGTTGTCGTTTGTGCATGGGAAATCACCAGAGATATCTGATAAAGGCATTTTAGATTCCGTGGTCAAAGTTGCCTGCTCTCAAGGATACCGCCAATGAGTTTTACGATTCACTTTCTTATCACACCTCTTGGATTTATGTTCACTGGAAATTCATCTTTGACAAGACCATGGGTCCCCAGTCAAGACTTATTCGGGGCTATGATGAATTCAAGGCCGGTCGTTCCTTGCTTTCTAAAATGAAGGCTTTTGAAGAAAAACACAAGTAAAACTTCCTCCCCCTTCCTCCCCACTTTTTGCTTTTGTTTACCCATTGTTTATTTAACCCTTCCCCTTTTTTTATCACGCCATCTCTGTATCTGTATATTCCACATGACTGAAAATTCTTCTCTCTTGCAATACATATTCTACTTTTTCTTTGTGTAAATGCAACTCTTGTATTGAATCTACAGCCATCAAAATACACTTTATTACACGTTTAATTATATGAATGACAGAGATATGGGTTCATAAGAGCCTTATGTACGTAGTTGCATAGTAACAGTATCCTGATTCACTAGCTGTTTCATGTTGATAGGACAAAGATTGATAAAAACAACCATCACAATGGTGCAATCCATAACCCATCCTTAGTCAAATAACAACACCCATTTAAAAGTAAATGTTATTCATGTGAAGAAAGCAAATAGGAAAAGGGTGATGAGGGAAATTATGCTGGTAGTCTATGGGATGATAAGATGGCTAGAGTACGGAATGATGTGACAACAGAGGTTTTTGAATGGATGAATGTGTGGATTTAGTTGTTGCTATTGTTGTTGCTTGTGGAAGGGAACCATTCTGCCCACTTTTCTGCAGCTGCTTCTTTAAGACGAACAAAGGCGCTTCCCATATCATCGACTGCAGGACGTACATCCAAGAAGAAAACAGGGACACCAGGTGATTCTTCAGCACCTTCGTAATAATCAATGACATAACGACGTTGATCACCACATCGACCAACATACCAGTCATGACGATCAAAGGGTCGGGGAGAGCTAAAATCCAATTGTTAATATATTTTGACATGATCCATCTACTCAACTTACCCCCATAACGAATGCCACCATGCTTTTGGGCTTATATCATTGGGACGACCTTGCAAACGAACAAGATATGGATCCTCATCACACTTGCTATTGAATAAATCTATGAGTGAACCCATTCTATATTATCCTCCCCCACCATTTGATTATAACCATACCATTCAAAGTTGGATTCCCATTTGAGCACTTGATCCCATGCTTCTTCATTCAAAAAGTTATGAATATCAACCATCGTTTCAATATGCTCTTCAGGTGTTTCCCATCCCTTGCGTCGCAACGCATTGTAGAATTGTTGTGGGCTTGGATATTCCCAACGAGACTCCTTATCTGATCGTGGAATAGAAGAAATAACACGTTCAGTGGGTAAATCGATTTGCTGATCGGGTTGACGTTCATGACCAAGCTGGCTAGGCATCATGTTGAGTTCGTTGATCTTGTCAGTGACAGGTGTCTGGTGCATTGGACATTCAGGTGGTGGTGAAGGCTTTTCCTTTTGGTGCATGGGACATTCTGCTGGTGGATTGACCTTTTTAGGTTCAGGTTCTTTGGGTTGATGCATTGGACAACTGGGTGGTGGCGAGGAGGAGCTCATGGTATATAAGTGGAAGTTTGTTTTCGGACAAAGTGTATGTTAAAGCAAGCCCTGCACAAGAAAAGCTTTTTGCAGGTGGCGGGGATTGAATACACAACACATGTGAGTGATACACAGCCAATGTCGAATTCCTGGATGCAAGAAATAAACACATTTCCTTATCTTGGTTTATATGTTTGGTAATATCTAAGCTTTATACAACTGTACACAATTACTTAAGATAACAAAGTTTCGATCGTCAATGAGATCAGAGTACTGCCATGTTACTCTAAAACAGGCTTGTGTTGCTACGGCAAAACATTTAGAATGCAGGGATTGGAAGGATAAAAACCCCATGGAGACACTAGCTTTTATATGCCGCCACACTGACAACATCTACCCTGATTATTGGCATGAGACATTTGTTTATCGAGTAGAAACGAAAATGATACATGCTAAGCAACTCATTATCGATCAAAGTTCGGTACAACATGCATGATACAACACTGAGAAGCTCTTGTGTTTCAATGACTGCTTCCTCCCTGATCTCGTATCGATCTCATCTCACCGACCAATTAGTGCAAGGTAATACACAGCCAAACTTTCCAGCAGATTTTGTGATTAAGGTCTACTGCACCACCATCATCAGGTGCAACCACACAGAAAAAGTTAAGGAAGTGGTTGTTAATCGGAATCGTGACTTGTCCAACACTGATCTCATTCACTGGTTGCAACATTAGATCGCATGAAACATTCAGGGGGTGTACGAGAGGAAACGTGATGTTGCAGTGGCGTTATTGTGCATTAAGCATACGAGATGATGAGAATGTAGGAGAATGATGCATCGCATCACCAGACATATCAAAGGAGGAGGAAGAAATAAGAAGAAACCTAATTGCCGGCAATTTCCTGGTCAGCTCACCGAGAAGTATCTGTGGGTAGTGTATACGAGCCACAACTTATTCTACTTTATCCTCCCCATAAGCTTTATAAAGGTATACTACCGAGAGTTTTGTTGTTTCTCTCTCTCTCTTTCGCCTTTTGCTTACTTCTTTTACCATCCACCCCTCTCCTCTCTCTATACCCAATAACACACACAAGGCTTTTCCTATTCCATTTGCACTTTAACATATCCAGAAAACATGTCAGCGACTACTGCTATCGTAGGTGAAATCACCACCACTACTACTACTACTACTGCTACTCTTGAAAAGAGACCTATGCCCGAACTACCTTGGAAACATTCATTCAGACAAGGTTTTGCCACCATTGGTGAAGGTCGTTGCCGTGAACCTTTTTCCATGTACTATGAAATGCATGGTACTGGTTCGAAAAAAGTAGCTCTTCTCATGGGTAATAATGCCATTTTCTTATTGCTTTTGGATTGTTTCATTCTAACCATTGGGTTTTTAGGCATGAATTCTCCATGCCAAGCTTGGGACTATCAGGCAAGTAATGACTGCAATGACGAATATACCTCATTGGATGAAACGGAGTCGCGGGGTGTCGTGTGTGTGTGTGTGCCAGGGGAAGATTCGTTGCCTATTCTAAACCTTATTGAATATTCACAGACCACCCATTTTGGTGCTCAAGGAGAATACACTGTGCTGACTTTTGATGCCCGTGGCGTCGGCTGGACCGGTAAGTTGAAAAAATGGTGCCAGTGTTGAGTGTGTGTGTGTGTGTGTGCTGTGTTGTGAATATGGGTGCAATTTCGCTATTATACCCCAATGGCACTAATTTCATATGATATAGGCGGTAGCTGGGATTGGTACAATTCCGAGGATTGGGCACGGGATGTGATTGATCTTTTGGATCATTTGGGATGGACCCAAGATGTGCATGCTGTTGGTCATAGTGCTGGTGGACAAGCTTTACTCAAGACCTTGCTTCTTTCACCTGAACGATTTCGTTCGGCTGCTTTGCTCAATACAACAGCAGGTGGGATTCGTCCTTTTACAGGTCCTTGGGTGTTTATCTCCAACCTTTTTGTTAGCGACAAGAGCAGGCAAATGGAGCGATTGATGCGTATCAATTATACTGATGTATGTTCATCCTTTCTTTCATCATTCACCCAATGTATTAACAATATCGATTACAGAATTGGCTCAATGAGAAACCTGAAGATGGCTCCTATAATACCAATTTCGAGAAATTGCAAGCTGTAAGGATTGATATTTTCTCTTGATGAATCATGAACTCATGTATGTCACAGAGAATGATAGCACGTAACAGCAGAACCAAACCACAAACTGCAGGATCACTGGTGAGCCAAGCCGTTGCTTCTCTTCGTCATTGGGTATCAGCCAATGACTTGTACAAGATCAAATCAAGTGGTATTCCTACTCTGGTTGTAAGCAGTAAGTACCCAGTTTCTTTTCTTTCTTTGGATGATACTCTTTTCTTTTGCATCCAATGCGTTCATCGCAGTCTTTCTCTCCTGCTATTATTTTACAATACACTCATACCACCATTTTCCGTTTTTTTTTTCTCTTGTGATGGATTGAATCTTATTTTCCAAAAGATTCATGGGACAACTATGCATATTTGAGCCACAGCCAATATCTAAATGACATGTTGGAATCATGGAAATTTGTCGTGTATGAGGATACGGGTCATAATGTGCCCACGTCGCGTCATAAGGAACTCAATCAGCTCTTGAGCGACTTTTGGAAGCATGCCGATAATGTGTAATGGTGTAGAACTAACAATACACAAGGACAAGGAGTATATAACTTTATATAAAAGACGTTAATAAAATAGTATAAAAGAGATCTGCAATGGTATATGTAATGTGGATGATGGATACTAAAGATGGTTTGCAGAGAAGAAAAGATGGTGATGTGTAATATATACTTGGATTATTATATGTGGTGATGGCATGTGTGTGTGTTCATTTTTGGCTTATGCAGTCTTGATGGCTGAAGTGCTTGATGTCGAAGAGGTGTGGTAATTGATAAGTGATGTCGGTGACGGTAAAAGAGGAGCATTGGTTGCCGGGCGACTTCCTGGTGGAGATGGCATGGATGATGACGATGAAGGTGACAACGGGGATGTAGATGATGGCTGTTGCTGTGGTGGTGATAAGGTGGTTGTTGCTTCTATTTGTTGCTTATCCCTTCGTTGTTGTTCAAGATGCAAACGCATGGATACACCAGTATGGGGTGATGGTTCTGGTGGTGGCTGGGGATCACGTGGATAATCCCCTACAGCGTGATGTGCATGTGGAAACAAGCTACGAGTACTTGTCAAGCTATAATTGACACCACCCAATAAAGCCATTGGATCGGTACGACGTCGATTGCGACCTGGTTTGTTAAAGCGTGCTGGTTCAAAAGTTTGCCATACATATTGGGAACATTTTTCAGCATTGGGCAAGTCTTGGATCATCTTTGCGATCGTATTTTTACGCAAACCAAAAAAGTCAGGTCCTACAGGGTTGTGTCCATATTCCTGGTTGCGAATGGCAAATGCACGTCTGTTGTGTGCATGTAATACGTAAGTCTCATATGCAACATGTGCCCGCGTGTTATTCTCCTTACCTGACAATGATGGTCCATACAGTGGTCGGTGTTGGTCCTGAATAGGTAACTGGGCAATCATCAGCAGTGACTTCAAACTGTTACATCAATGTTAGTTGTGTTCAAAATTGATATTGCTAGTGTGCAGATGCTTGCTTACCTTTGGTTCACTTCCGTTGTCCAAGATGCGACATGTGTATTGTGTATCACTCTTGGCATCCACCATGCTGCGATACCACCTAAATAGGGATGTCAATTATCAAGTAGGAGTGTTACAGAAAAGGGGATATACTTACTTGCGCACTGTATAGTTGACAGGGTAAATGTATCGTTGATTATGATAGGCAGGTCGATCGTATACAATAGTACCGAGATCCACCACAGTCCAAGAATCAATCTCAACAGGTAAAGCATAATTGCCATTGGCATCACGTTCAACATCATAGTATGTGCGTACAGCTGTGCTAACTTGCTGAGTCATAGAAGGAGAGTTCTTGGCATTGTTGCGTAAATGGTCGGCATCATGGTTCTTTTTGCGTTTCTTATTGCTTGGTGTGTAAATGACAGGTATGGAAGAAGTGGTTGGAGCATAGTGGTGATGATATGAACCTTGTACTACATCCATTGCTTCCTTCTTGACAATAGCTGTTGTGTTGGTACGGGTGAATGCAGATCGTCGTTCTGGTTGTTGATGTGTCATGATAGGATCATGGTGAATGCTGACGGTTGTTGGTGCAGCAATATTTGGTGGTGGTGTAACAGGATCACTTGGATGATGATGAGGAGAACTAGTAGCACCATGTTGTTGTTGTGTAGTGGTGTAATATGCACCAGCAACCCCTGACCTATCTGGAAAAGCACCATCAGCAGTTGCAACGCGTCTGCGATGTAAGTCATTGGTTTCTTCATGTTGCTGCATAATGGGTGGGGATAACATGCGTGAACGCTTAAAAGGTCTAGTATCATTGCCAGGGAATATAGGCTCTGGTCTGAAAAGTTGAGTGCTAGATGTGATATTGTTGGTGTTGGGAGGTGGGAGAATAGGTGCAGGTGGTGATGGTGATGATGACAGATCACGTTTTTGGTTGAAATGGTCAGTATCAAAAGATGATCGAGGGCGAAAAGGAGAGGATGAGGAGCTGTCGGTTGATAATAATGTAGAATCACGCGATGGTGAGTTGTTAAAGTGTAGCATTGCAGCCGATGCAGGACGTGGCTGTTGCTGCTGTCGTTGCTGCAATGTGGCATTGATGCCACAGCTGCACGACGACAATGGTCGAGGTGATGATCGGGGTGCATTTCTGAAACAGTCAAAATCTTGGTTCTTGAGAGCATTATAAAATTCATCTTTTCCCCACTTGAAAGTCTACATGTTACACATAAGTCATTACACGATATTCAAATATGGCCCACGTGATGTGGTGCATGTAAAAAAGCTACATGCAATATAGGAGAAAAAAAAAGAAACATGTATGAGCCCTTACAGGTTGTAATTCAATGTGGACTTGGATGTGATCATCACCACCATGAACCTTGGCATCCACATGTTTGCCTTGTATTGTCTTATCTCCGGCAGAGGGGTTATTGTCAGGACTATCAATGATCCATGACATTAAGCCTTGTCCTTCCCAAATGAGACCTTGGTGCTTGTTGTTCAAAGCAGTACAAGTTTCTTGGAAATTGGCTGAATACACTGATAAATCATGTTCCTGGCAAATCATATCGGGACTAATGGTTGCACTGTTATAAGCATGCGTGATCCTTGTGACATTGTATCTTTGTTCACGTTACCTTGAGCTGAAGATGGACCAGAGACAACGCTTAAGAGGTACCGGCACAAAACTATTGGACATCTTGTCGATTGGCAAATAAAAGGTAGCCATTCTTGTAGTTGATCCACCTCGGAAAGCGTAATACACTTTCACTATGAAAAAGCTGTCAGGAAGGAATATTCGCATGCATCGATTACTTTTAATAAACTGACGAATCGACGAACCTTTCATCTCGTTGTGCTGTGAGTGGGGGCTTGTATTATGCGATGAAGGTGGTGGTTGATCCATGACAATGGGGGAAAAGGGGAAAGTGGAAGAAGAAAAAGGCAGAAAAGAAAATTAAAAGTGGAAGAGCACGCACTTGTTATAAAAAAGGCACAAAGCCGTTCAATGTATTTGTGTATGTTGTGGAGTGGATTTATGTGTTGTGTGCGTGCTTTTGTGTGTGTGTGTGTGTACCCTTGCTAACCTGCACCCCCAACTACTGAATATGGTTACGCTTGCTTTTCATCCATACATGTAATTTTCTCAACCAGATCTCACTTTTTTCCTAACAACAACCCCGAAATGATGGGTCCGCCTGAAATGAAAATTATCCAAGTGTGAGATTAATGGGATACATGAGCAGCGTATTGGCTCTTTGTGATATATTTATATATGTGTGAATGTGTGTGTGTGTGATGTGAGCATCTTTCTGTCAACCTGTTTTAAGCAATGGTTGTGTACACTGGTAACAAGCTTTGGATGTTGATCACTTTACATGACTTATGTGCAAGAGGATCGTCATGAGCATGCAAAGCAGCGTTTGTGATACAGTGCATGTAAAAACCCACATATGAAGTGTTATTAAATCCGCGCACTTTTCGCTGACACTGTCCGAGAAAGCTGACGTCGGGCATTGGGGGTCAACCATTGACAAAATATGCTTGTGGTGGGCTTTGGGTCGATTGCATACCTCTTATGGTAGTTCCAAATGCTCTTTTGAATGGAGTCACGCCAATCGTTTCAATGTCGTACAGCTTTCACCAATGATCCCGATTGATGATGTTGAGATCTTCATTTGGTTACCTTTGTCCAACGTTAATCTTTCGTTCTCGTTTATCCTCAACCCAATCATGGTTATTTAACAGCAACAGCCACACAACTGTACACCCATCATTTACAATAATGCTACTCATAGTGGTATGAGACATGCATGTGGGGGCAACTCGAAATGTGAAAAAGAATGAAGGGATACAATTGAGCACGCGGGCGACCCTTGTTTGGGGTGAAATTAAAAAGAAAAGGGTTAGCTTGTAATCACGCATACCACACACACACTCACACACACTCACACAAAAAAGCATACGCAAGCACCTGTGTGAGTGTCCGCTCATGACAATAAGCATATGCCACTGTGTGATGAGTGGAAATGTCTGTGAGTATGAAATATGGTATCGACGATCCAATGACAGTAACCGAACCAAATGAAAAACGAATACTCGGATCTTTAGCAAGCTGTCATTTCCCAAAACGTGCAGTTGTTGAGAAATCGCAAATGCTCCCTATTTGGTTAACCTTATTCTACCCAGTCCCCCCAACCAATCGATGGCATAAACCTTGTTTTTCATTATACTTGTCGGACGATATCAGCGATATTGGTGAGAGCGGGCAATGACTGCAAAGATCTACACGCCAAATTCTGCTCTGTGTAATGACAGCTCGACAATCACACACATATTTACCATTTTGCTATTCTTGTGTGCGGTGTTTATAATCATCATCGGTGCACGTTAATGCGCGCATGTGGATGTGTGACCCATACATCGCCCGAGTGAGTTGAGAAAGGATAACAGAAACGAACAACGTGCAGCAATCTCTTGTGTAGGGTCCCAGGATCGTCACGAGGGGGGAAAAGACATACTTGTTCTCGAAAACAAACATTGTGCTAATGCGTGAATAAGCTTTTGGTATAAAACAGTGTAAACATTGCACACATACTTGCACACACACGCGTACCTATTCAACCCGGATGGAGCCGAGCTAAGTAGTGAAACTCCTTTTTCTATAATGTATTAGATGCTCACCCCTTATTGTTTCTATTACATTGCCATGTGATGCAGCTATTGCACAGTAAGCGGATGATGACAAGTGGTATTTTCAATGATACATGTAGTAGGGGGAAATGCAGCAAAGTCTTGTCAACATGCATATTCCCTCTTGATAGGATGCGAATATTTCAGGTGCATGATGAGACACTTTTCTCCCTCGATATGCATGTGCATGCGTAATGTGCATACGTTTGAATTGTCATTATACCTGCATAATAGAAGATGCCACACTACACACACTGCAGCATCTTGTGCAACCTGCTCGGCTGCAGCAGCAAAAGGGAGCTATCCGTGGCAAAAGACTTCCGAAGGCATGGTGTAGGTACCGTGGGCAAAATCATAAAATGGTAAATACAAATGCAACCCCCATTTTTCTCATCTCCTCCATTCATAGCAATGACATATTGCAGCAGATATGTTTTTGCCAAGCGAATGTATTCGTACTATCAATAAACCCATCATTTGCTATTGTGCGCCATTGATAAAAAAAAAGTGGTGCCAGATTTTTTCCCTTGTTCCAGGGTAACACTCACGTATAACGATCTCCGTATGTCGTTAGGAAAGAAGTCATGACGCCGGATCATCCACGTTCCACAGTTTGAACAAAAGAATGCCCATGTCGTTGATGAAACACATGCACAACCATAAACAACATCTACTTGAAAAGATCGCGATAATGAGATCCGTCATCTCGGCATGCATCTTTCATTGGTGACCGCCAATTCTGCATTGAAAATCCTGTCAACAGCATCAGAGAAGTGGCTAATGGCTTGATCTTTTTTCTCGCTCCTTTTGTTTTTGATACTGCTACGAGCTTTATCAGCGTCAATGACGATACGATAGTGTATGAAAAAGTGGGCGTTCCTTTACCCAGGTTAGTATCACCCGCCGGCAGTGTATCAGTCAGACGCCCAGCTCACATGCTCACTTGTGCAGTAAACATTAAAGCCATGACAGCAATCAACAATGCAAGTTGGTTTCACATGACATATGCATTTTACTTATGGGGTAACGCAAATGGTGGCGTAACAAGCGTGTGAGCTGTGTCCAATAAAAATGTTGCAAGTTGCACATAACAAGGATGGGCCCAAATATGCAGCTCAACACACACGACTTGTTTCATTCCCTGGATCTCTTTTACTATCTGTGGAAAAACAAGTTACACCTTGTGCGATGCCTTGCCTATTTCAATTTTCGCTCGCTCATTATCTCTCACCCACTCCACATATTCACATTAATAATCGTATATCTTGCTGATAGCAATCATTGCATCAGCCCCATCTGAATAACCTTATAAAGAGGATGTACCACCGTTTTGCATAACAAATAGAGGTATATTCGGCTTGTAAAGCTATTGCATAACAACCGTATTAGGAGTTACGCATTGTATGTTCATCAGCAGACAATGCAGCCGGATCTGGATGATTTCGATAATGGTCATTCGCAAAAGTAACTTTGATCTCTTTGTAAGGATACCAAGCACATATCTACTCTTGAACTATACTATACCCAACACTAACGTATCAAGAGGATATCAATGTACTCCTCCTTTGTCTCACATGTGTGCACGTATAGTCAACTCATGTGCCTTTGTTCTATCAATCTCGCAGCATTTTTGCTTTCTTTATGCTGCATCTATGCTTGCGATGTATATCAAGTGCACATGTGTGATGTGGAGCTTGTGCGACATTGAATGTGAAAAATGAAAAGCTGCCTTTTATGAATATTAAGAACGACGACAAAACTGACGCACAAGACTAGGTGGAGCAGTTCACGAGCTGTTGTTACCCATTACAGTAACAGCTGATCGCCAGTGATACTCCACACATTCAAGTTGGATATATTAAAAAGCTTGATGATGTATACGATCGCCGGCATGCACAATAACCATTTTTGCAAATCACCAATGTTCCTCAATGATCCTATGCTAATCCATTTTCGAATGTGCTTGCGTGTTCACCTGCAATGCTTATTCGAACTGCGACATTGTATTAAAACTCCCATATGCAACTCTTTGTCTTTGGAACCAATTGTTCGGCCCACATCTTCACGAGCCGTGTACTACCACCGCTACAAATGAGATTCAAAAAGAAAAAGAATGGCGGAGCGTAAGATAATGAAATCTCTTTGTCGGTGGGTAGGTAGGAGAATTAGTTTATTGTATGCACATGATTAGCGGATCACACATCTTAAACTTGAAAAGTTGTCATTACCGAACAACAGTTTATTAGATTAGATGCATGTCGTATTGTATAATTCCAAACATTGTGTGCCAAGATAACGGCATTCATTGTAGTGCGGAAGCTATACCTGCCAGCAGCAGTAGTATCAGGTACCGTTTGCTATTATTGTAGGTTTCGCATGACTAACGATTGTTGTCTTGCAGAATAGATCATCGTGTACACCAAGCATCTTATCAATTATTACACGTCGAACGTGCAACACTAGTCATGATCTCTTGATTCAAACGACAACTTGCTCAAGTGGTCAAAACCGAGTCAGTTGGCCGATCGAGTTTGATAGCAATGTCAACATAACAACATCAACGAAGGCAATAACTCTCATGGTGGATCATGATTATGCTGGATTATGTTTGGATAAAATAAATTGCCATAGTAGCTTGCGAAGAGCACATGCATATTATAATATTGAATACGATGTTTTATATTTTGAATTAGCAAGTCTTTGAAGGTGATGTCTACAGTAGCTATGTCCTTGAAAATGTAGTTGAAAGTTTCTTGGAATCTTCAGAAATGTAAATCACCGTGAGTGTCTTTCAGAGGATTCAAAGGCCTTTGAAGACCGCCATAACCTTTTCGAGTGGCACTTATCTTCTCCATGTACGATATTTCTTTATAATGAGTACAAGAAGCGATGTCTTTGTAATGCTTTTCACAAATGAAGGATGTTGTCACCAACTCATTCCTAATTTGGGAATCTCGTGACGCGGTTTATGCATGAAGATATCTTGATGGAATACATTTGATTCATATATGAAACTTTCCCTGGTATGGTCGCAAAGAAATGCCTCGTTGATATAGATATGAGAAGGGATATCATTATGATGATTTGCTCAAGTGGAGCTTCTTCTGCACTTGCATTCGTACAAAAAGTGATCGTTATTTTTAGCGATAACGCCCTTTTATTAGTTTATTAGCACAATGGTAATAAACGAAAGCATATGTGTGTATGTGTGTGAGTTTCAAACGCTGCAATCAATATTATATAACGAGAATCTACGTGCATTGTTGCTGTTACAGAGGACAATGATCCTTGTAGCATAAGAGCCCAGTCTGTTTTGGCTGTGGTGGCGGTGACTAAAAAGCTACATACACACCATAATGGCTGATAGCTTTTCGTTCTCCATCCCAACATCGTTGCCATGTCCCAGCAGATCAAAGTGTAAATACAATATTAAAACAGTACAGCAACAGGCAACTGAACTCTGGACTATAGTCTCGTCACCGGATCAGCCAATGGAAAGCATGCAGAACTGTTTGCCAAGATCAAGACGTTGCACGAAAAATATGGTCCATTCGACGTTGTGTTGAGCACAGGCAACTTTTTCTCAGAGGATCCCAATGCTGATCTTGGCGATCTTTTCAACAATAAGATTGACGGTATGTGTATTTCATTATATATGTGCGTGTGTGTATAGATATCTTATATCAACCACTTGTAATAGTACCGGTGATCACATACTTCATTACTGGTGACCGTCCACTTCCACCTACTGTCGCATCACATATCGAAGCCAATGATGGTGAAGTGTGTGGCAACTTGTATCATTTGGGAAAGCGTGGCAAGCTTCAAACTGCTAGCAAACTCGAGATTGCATTTTTATCAGGTGTTCAAGAAGGAGGAGATGATGGTGCAATGACATTTACTCAAGCGGATGAAGAAGCATTACGTAATACACCTATGCCTGCCATGTCAAATCCTGGTGTGGATATCTTGTTGACACATCAATGGGCCGAAGGCATTGAAAGAGAAAGCGATAATTGCAAGATCACCCCTGCTCATGCATCATCGGCCGTTGCACGTGTGACAGCTGCATTGAAACCAAGATATCATTTCGCAGCTGCTGAAAGCAAGTTTATGGAACGCGAACCATACAACAATATTACTGGTTTTGGTCCTCCAGATGAACGTACTGCTGAACATGTCACTCGCTTTGTTGGATTGGGTGATGCTCTTAATACGGACAAGCAAAGAGTAAGTTTGTATGAGTTATATGATTAGACACTTGAAACTTATATGTTGTGATAGTGGTTCTATGCATTCAGTTTACAACCTTTGAAACAAATGGATCCAAAAGAATTGAGTAATAAGCCAGCCAATACCACCGAGTGCCCATTCTCTGAAAAGGCTGCTGCTAGTGCTGCTGCTGCTGGACATAAACGATCCCTGGATGCTGCTAACGAAGGTGGTAACTTCTTTTGGGGTGGTCAACAAGAACAACCTGCTAAACGACAAGGTAAAAAGATAAGGAACTATGAACAAGTGCAAATACTCAAATCATTATCATCATGTAGCTCTACCAGGCAGCGATGAAAAGTGTACAAAATGTGGTGAACAAGGACATCCTGCACAATATTGCCCAACTAAGCTCCGTGAAGGATATATTTGTAACAAATGCAAGCAGCCTGGTCACTTTATTCAAATGTGTCCTTATCGTATGCCAGCTATACCCGATGGTTATGTGTGTAACATCTGTCATGAACCTGGTCATTTGAAGCGTGATTGTCCCAAAGGTAAACGAGCACCTCCTACTGCAGAAGAAATGGCTGAAAAGTGTAAGTAATCAAGAGGGGATATGATACTGGCATCCATATATTAATCACTCACGATAATAGTGAAATCATGCTGGTTTTGCCTTTCGAATCCCAATTTGGAGAAGCATCTTATTGTGTCGATCGGCAGCGAAATGTATGCAACACTTGCCAAGGGTCCAGTTACTTCATCTTCCGATGCCAACAGTATCCCTGGTGGTGGCCACGTATTGTTGATCCCAATCACGCATTATCCAACACTGCGCCAAATTCCAGATGAATCACGTCCCAATGTGATGAATGAGATCAAGAAATACATGGATGCCTTGAAAAAGTTCTATGCTGAGCATGGACACGACATGGTGGTGTTTGAAGTCTCTCGACAAACAATGCATAACATCGGACATGCTCATCTCCAAATTGTTCCAATACCCCATGACAAGAGTGATATGCTCGAACAAACAATTATGGATGAAGCTCAAAACCAAGGCGTTCAGTTCATGGAGAAGCTACCCGTAAGTTGGGATACTTTGTATTGACAATGGGAACTCATCTAGATTATGAATAGAAAAATCCGGATGCCAACTTCTTCAAAATCGATTTACCCAGTGGCAAGTCCCTTGTACATATCATTAGACCTCGAGAACGCTTCAACCTTCAATTTGGTCGACTTGTTGTGGCAAAGTTAATTGGTCATCCAGAGCGAGAGGATTGGAAAACATGCGCTCAATCTGAACAAGAAGAACGTAGTGATGCCAATGCGTTTAAAGAAGCTTTCAAGACTTATGATCCATCGATGTAACTTATATAAATACTATCAATATAAAAAGCTTTGTTTTATTGTGGTTATTACCCATGCGGTAGAATATCATTTTTCAATCACTACATGTAAACAGCATTCATTGTCAACACTAGCTATGATGTGGGCATATACTAGTTATAGGTGGAAGTTTCAAAGTGAACATCAGAGACAAAAGAACCATGGAAAGTAAGACAACTGAATTGACCAATATCGCAACGACTGAGTTCAATCATGGTCTTGGCATCCACAATAACCAGTGCACAGCTATCTGTATCCTTCCCAGGTTGGAAGATGTTGGTAAAGCTAATGAGAACACCATCGTCACTTTCGATAGCACCTGGTCGAGGAACAAAAACTGGTTCAGTGTACATATATCTCTCATGATCCAGTTTGATCGTTTCTCCAGTTTCAACGTCAACCTTGACCAAGCTATAACGGCTTACGTTGGTAACGGATGTAGGTTGCTCACATTGACACGCCCACAAGTACTTGTATGGCTTGAGATCATCCAATGGATTGTGACGTGGGAACTCGATATTGCGTGCGATTAAACGATGAGTAGCCTTGGCATTCGAAATATCTTGTTCATTGAATTCGTGATGATACCGCTCAAGATTTCCAAATTCAAATTTAGCAGGTGGAACGGTCAAGCCATTAATCTTCTTGGATTCAGAGGGTGATGACAAAGCAACGCCCTTTCGCATAAGACCTAATTGGCTTGTTTGAAGAACAATATCGCCATCGTACCAAGCACATGCATCTAAATCGAGCACTGAAGTACCATCTTGAAGTTTTGTATCCCATGCATTGCTGGTGTGAAAGATAAAGTATGGATCCACTGGCAAAGTAACCACATGACCACCACCATCACGACGCACCACATGCAAATAGCCTGGGCTATCTTCATTCCATGCCATACCACCAACAAATGATTTGGAAAGCAACATGTCCATTCCACCACGTGTCAAGTGCAAGGGTGCTTCGGGCAAAATGACATAATTCTCAGTCAACCAAAACGCGTGAATGTAAGGAGGTTGAATACGTGGTTGATCTGCTTCAGGCACGCCAGGCAATTTTCGATGAGTGATGTTTGCCAATACAGTGGTTGAGTGATCTTTCTTGATGCTAAACACAGTAATGTTGCTCTCAGGACCTAGGTGAAGAGTAAAATTGAATATTTCACCCGTCTTGGAATCGGCCTTATGATGGGAGGCAGAAAGTTGACCATCAAATCGCTTGTCGTATGCAGCATAGTTAAACAAGTGCTTGGGTTCTACGAGGATGCATTAGTATATGATATGACTATAATAGTATTGCATATAGCTTACCTAACGTGACAGAATGCACAGATTGTAATCTATTGCTGTCAGTTTTGGAAATCAGGACCAAGGGATCCGTTTCATCCTTGCCAAACTGGTTTGGAAGTGGGTAGTTGGGAGTCACAGTTACATTGACATTGCGTGAAGATGGATCTTGTATGACACCGCTAACGCCAGGAGTAACTTGCTGGGCGGTCCCAACAGCAGCATTCTTGGGCTTCTCGGGTAAATGGCCATAATAGATTTGCTGCGATGGATCCTTCAATATACTGGTTTCAGCTCCTTCCGCCGTCATACGTGAATTATACTGAACTGTGCTATTTGCACCGTTGATCTCGAATCGATGCACGAAAGCAAGACCATCAAAAGCGTGATGAATGACATGTTGGCTACCATTCTTGTCGCCAAGGTTAAATTTACCAGGACCTTAAACATTGGGTTATTTTAATAATGCATTTTCAAAATGGACATGATTTCTTGTAAAGCATTACCAATACGATAGAGAATGCCGTTGAGCCATTCTGGAATCTTGCCTTCAACTTGCAGAGTCACTGGATCACGAAACTCGACTGCATTGGTAAACTTGACGGTTTCCTTTTGAAAGTCGCGCAAGAGATTGATAGCTTCGTTGTTGTTTGCCATCATTATGATATCTGAATGGATTAATAACTCTGATGCAACAGAGGACATCCACCAGTTTTATACTGTGATCCCAATGCAATTTGATTCCGGTTGAGTAAGCTGTATTAGAATACGTCTCATTGGCTTTCGGACATCATGCTCGGTGAATTATATCCTCTTTTGGTGAGACAGTTGTTCAGCAATCCGGGGAACTGGAAAAACTATGCTTTTATTCGCCAAAGGCTGGGTGATAATAATCATGATATCATCGTCGCATAATCGGCTTCACCTTCTTGCGCGTATTGTGCGTACTAGGTATGAATGTCTTGCAGGCGTAGATAGTTGGATTAATTTACAATGCAACATATGCTGTATATTAACTATTCATGTTTTATATGTTATCAAGTCGAACATATAAGAGAAAGAGAACTATTCTAGGTGCTACACTCGAATGGGCCGTACTTGTTCGGTCTGATAAAAGGACACAAAAATCATCCCAAGCCCACAGTAGCCGACCCATCATAAGAGTGCATACGTCAACAACTCCTTCCACCACCTGCCACTACTTGCAATACATGATTCCTAATCTATCCAGGTCGCTGAATAACAGGCTTACTTCCAATGGCTAAGGCAGCAATCCTCAAATGCAAATGATAGGGCCTAGATAGGGCAGACCACACTGTC